>JAATLQ010037125.1:32202-48077 GCA_013421005.1 Heliconius erato x Heliconius himera | reverse complement strand
AGCCAGGGTCATACCAGCGCGATTTCTATATAACATTCGCTGGCAAGCTAATGCCTTGAGTTCATTCAAATGACGATAACTTTTTTTTTAATGAACCGATTTTGATGAACCAAACTTTAGAACCTAAATTGAGTTCAAACAAAGCAATTGGTGAAATTTTCAAGTAAATCGGTTCAGTAGTTTCAGAGAAAAATGCGGACAACAATATGTCGACAGACAGACAGACAGACAGACAGACAGACAGACAAGAAATTCAAAAAAAATCTTTTTGCTTTCTATTAGTCTTTTTAAGTGTCCCTCTATCCATTTCAGTCAAAATTACTAAATGTACAGACAAAATATTTTTACTGTCTTATTATATATAGAGATTAGCGACCCCTTCGCGTCTTCATCCGCTTGAATAACACAATTATTTATTTACTAAACTGGATTAATTACGTGTTCTAATAACATTATTATTTTAAAGACAATATCTATACATGGAGGTCATCGTGGCGCAGGGGCACAAGGGTGTGACTGGAAAGTGACGGTTGCGGGCTCGATCCCCACTTGGGGTATTATTTATTACTGTATTAATTTCTTCGTCATGGCACCAAGGCAAAAGTTTCGCCATTCAACACGGAATGCCCCGAAAATTCGGCGGAAAGTGGGGAACGGAGTGTCTTAACACTAGGTGATCTATACATTCGTTTTCAACCAAAGTTTCAGCCAATTCAATAAAATTATTAATATAAATAATTTACAAAATAGTTTATATTAATATAACCTTTTCATTGATGAAACTGTTGAAATAAAACAAATATTTATTGTTAAGGGAAGTTTGTCAAAATACATTAGTGTCAACTGTCCACTTTAATCGGTTTAGCCGTTTCTGAGACTAGCGAGAACAAATGCACAGACATTGTTAACATTTTTTTTGTGTTATTCCAAATTTAGGAAATAAAAATACTTATTTAGAAAACGTATAAAAATTTGAACGTAGCGGGACTCGAACCCGCGCCTCCTGGAGACCGACTAGGTCAATCTCAAACCAGGACTGTAATAGTCCAACTTATGTATAAGAAATAATAAAATATAACAACTGTAATAGTCCGACTAATGTATAAGAAATAATAAAATATCGCCTTAGCAAAAATTGTTAAGCGTGATGAGTGTTATGCAGGGGCATGTTAAAATTGATGAACTGGAACATCTGGTAAATAACAATAACAGCTCAGCCAAATTATAAGAAATAAATAAACGATATTTTCCATTGATATCGTATGTGATGAAGAGCCATATTACCTCAGCTAAATTATAAGAAACAAATAGCTTCGTCTGCTTAAGCTAGGTGATTGTTAATTTAAAAAAAAATAGAAACAACAAAATAGACTTATTAATTTGAAAAGATTATTATGTTGATCAGAATATAAACTATTGTATTAGTAATGTATACTGTGATTTCTTAAAGGTTTTTTTAATATTTTGGAAATAATAAAATATAATGTGTGTTAATGCTTGATTATGCGGCGTTAAGTTCCGCCAAACCAGACACAATGCGTCTTAATCTTAATAAAACATTTTGTCTGCCTACTTTGCTATATGCCCGAAAAAAAATCCCGTAAATCTGAATAAAAATGTAACCAAATCAAGATTCTATTTAAAATGAAAGTTCCAGAACTTTTAGGATTTGGGGGCAGACCGCATGGATAGTTTCCAAGAGGCTCAGTTTCAAATACTGGTATTTTTACATATTTAAGCGTTTTTTAAAGCGTATTTTTCTGTCTTTAACGGGGAATATGTGTAAATATATATATATGTAATACATACAATACAATAAGACAGAAAATTTATATATATATATATATATATATATATATATATATCAACATTCAATTATGGGTATAAATTCAAATAAACAATAATTTACGTCCATAAGTTTGAACTGGTGGCCATTATATGTCAAAGTGTCAAATTAATATCTATTGAACATAAAGTTAGTGAAGGAAATTATTTAGATCGAAACGGTCAGTTAAGCCCGCGTTTCGCTATAAGAAAGACGTATTTAGTGAATAAATAATAAAAATATATATAAGAAATATAATATAAAAGGTAAGATTTAATATTTCTTTTTGAGAATTCTTTTTTTTTATTTTTGGTAACATTTACTCTGTTTTTTTTTACTAAAAACAATACATAAAAAATAATTAAAAATAAATAAATATTACATATTAAATTTATAAAAATTTGTCATTTTTATATTATTAAAAAATATTTTTTTTATTTTTTTTAAATAGTCAATAAAAAATTTTAATTATATTATATACATATACCAGCATATTAATAAATCCTAAATTATAAAATAAAAAATAATAATAGAATTAATACAAAAAATATATTCTTCTAACAGTAACTTAAATAGGGTTCATACTTTTTCTTTAATATAATATAACATACTTATATAACTATCCTATGTTTGGCCAAATGGCTAACTAAAAAAAAAAAGTTTTTTTGAACTATAAAGAAACCACGTGTTTTTTAATATTATATTTTTTATATAATATTTCTAAGCCCACATTCATTTACGCATGTGTTTATTTTTTGTGAATTATAACCAACATTAGCTTTTCATTTTATGTTTAATCCAATTTGAATAATTTAGTTAACATAAAAAAAATGATAAATCCATACAATATCTTATTTGTCGTTTTTATTTATTTTAGCTTAACGCTGTGTACCGCATATAGCAGGGTACGCAGAGGAAACTTAGTGTTAAGTCACTCCGTACTCATGCCGCCTAATTTTGGAGATATTGTGTGTTGAGCGGAACTCAACTTCGCGCTTTGTAACTCAGTGGAAATCGAACCCAAAAGCGTCGCGTTCACAGTTAATAAATATTTGTAAATTATATATACAAAATAAAAATAATTTATTATAAAGCTTAAATAAAATAGATGGTATTTTTTTCGCTCATTATGGAGGAAAAGAGGACCAATGTTAAGTCACTTTGTTCTTTACTTTACATAAATTACTTTAAAAAATAAAACTGTATCTATCGAAAAGCGGAACATAACGCCGCGTTTATTTGGATAAGAGCATATAAAGTCAAGGTATTATTACACCTATTATAAATATTCTTTTTAAAATGACCGAATCCGAGTAATAGACAAACTTCGTAGCCAAAGAATATATGGGCTATATTGATGTTCAACTATTTTTAGTGTTCTTTACCTTAAGGGTAAAACAGGACTCTATTATTAAGACTCCGCTGTCCGCTCCGTCTGTCTGTCTGTCCGTCTGACACTAGACTACATCTCATGAAGCTATAAAAATAATCAATAAATTAAAAAAAAGCTCTCGATTGATTCGCGTTTCAAAGTCAAATAAAAAAACTAAACTAAAATTGATGCGTTTAGGAGTTGGATGCCACGACAGACAGACTTACAGATAGAAACATACACATACACGTCCAACTTATAACAACCCTCAGTTTTCATCGGTGGTTACACAGGAATAAAATCGTTCCCCCGAACGGGATCGAACCCATTGCTTCTTCTTGAATAATTATAAAATTAAATTAGCTTCACGCTGTATCCCGCACACAGCAGGGTAGGCAGAGGGAACCTAGTGTAACACACTCCGTTCCCCACTTTCTGCCGAAATGTGAATTTGAATAATTATAGCCATAATAAATTATAACATTGTGTTATATTCCATTACATAGTAATATTTGCATAATAAAATTTGATTATACGAAAAAAACCTTGATCTAAGATCTTTTATTTCCGCTTCAATACGTGATGTTGTTTGAAAACGTTTTTTTTATATGCAAAATTTTCAAGACTGCTAGACCTGTTTATTTTAGCGTAGGTAGCGGATTCGATTTTGATGAGTTGGAAATTCTTTAAAACGCAATGGGATATCGGCTGGCTGTAAATGCGACGGTTGTGGGTTCAATCGCCATTTGAGGAGATGTATTAATTATTATTATTTTAACTTTACTTTATTAAATGCGATTTCCACTCGACAAGCAACATCATTTAAATTTGACGAGGCGCAAAAACGGAGTGTCTTAACACTGAGTTCCTTTTGCTTACTCTGCTATATGCGGGAAACAGGGTGGAGCTGAACAAAAGGTACATACATACATGACAATTATGTATGACCAATACATTTCTAAAGATTCCACATACGTACAACAATATCGCGTATTTTCCATAAAACAATAATTAATAGTAATTAAATAATCTGTAGTGAACTTGTTTGATTTCGCTTTTTTTATAATCAGATTTCTTAGTATTTCGACTGGTTCCTGTTTGTTATTTCCATGTATTTTTTTTGTAACAGGGTAGACGCTTCGTTATTAATTATTGAGCCAATAAGCGTTGAGTAGCGGAACTCAACTCCGCGTTTTGTGTTGTTATAAGAGCGAGGAACGACGACGGTCCCACCAATAAAAATACATTTCAAATATTGCGTCGTAGATTTTTTTTAATCGGAAACCAAAAAAGTCTTTGTTTATTTCAAAAAGGATTTTCACAAGGTCATCGCAGTGGGATGACGTTTGATTGTAAAATTGTGAGTTCAATGACTTCTCAGGGGACTGAACTTTTGACATTAGGTTCCCTCCGCTTGCCCTGCTACAGATTGAACCTACGACTGTTACAGTTTAAACATATTATGCTACTAAAGTATTTGTAAATGTTAATATAAAAAACATATAAGATATTGCATCATGATACAAAATCTAAAAGTATCTAATTAGAGCTGAAGTGCTAAATCAACATCACATTTTTTATATGCATTTACAAGTTTTTATATGAAAAATCATTTATTTACTCATACTATGTATGACAAGTATTGATTACGTAGCAATATTTTTGATTTGTTTACTTATGAGATGAATCAATGAAGAGTTTGTTTAGTTGTACGCAGTAATCTCAGGAACTACTGGTTTGAATTATTTTTTTTTGTAAGGAATAGTCCATTTATAGAGAGTATAGGTTAAATAACATGCTACAATATTCAAATCTACATATTTACGTACATGTATTTAAATTTCACCGGATGTCACATTTGCGGTTAAGTTTATTTTAATTTATTTAACTTTTAAATAAATTTAAATAAACCTAATATTGATTTTGATTAAGGCCAATGCAATGTGTCGCAGGTACTCACTGTAAACGCGACGGTTGTGAGTTTGATTTCTACTCGAGGGAAACAATTGTTGTTATTTTTCTCCTGTGATTAGGCAAAATGTGGAGTTGGAATTAAAAAAAATAAGTATTTTTATTCACAATATTCTCAGCTCATTACGCAATACTTTGAATTTAAGCGTAAACCTAAGGCTGCCTTACGGTTTTTTGCCAAACCGCGTAACTGGCCACGGTTTTTGATTAATGATTTGATGTAGTTTGTAGATGGATTTCAAGTATGCGTAGATGCTCTAACGCCCAATATTAATAACCTATCTCCAACGTCAATGTTCGATTGTTCAGGATTAACAGTCGGGACCTCTTTAAATTATGCGGTGTTCCTAGTAAAGATTTTATTGATTGAAGAATTACTTGTAGGTCCCGACTGTTAATCGTAATCAACTATTGGGCTTGTTTATTTTCTTTTTAGTTTTATGCAGTCGGAGGTTTTGTTTTTACATTTTTTTTTATTTTTCACTTTTTCGTAAGGATTTATAATGGTATACCTTTTTGGTAATCATGATATACCTTTTTGGAATTCTCGTATTGAGCTCTTGAATTTGATACCCATATTGTGGTATTCGAAATGTTTTTTTTCACTAAGTCCAATGGCGTCCCACAGCCGCCATAATTATTTTTTTTTAACGTCACCTATCTTGGGTTGCTAATATAAATGTAACGATACCTCAAATATATAAATCCGTTCAGCGGTTCTGGAGACATGAGGTAATAAAGAATATTACATACATACAAGATACGCGCGAAAAACATAACTCTTCCTTAGCACTCGGGAAAAATATTACAACATATAACATTCTACAATTTTCTACTTTTTTATTAAATAATATTAATGTGGTAGATATTTTATTAGTAAAATAATAAACTTTTTCTCTATTATAAATTTTTCTCTATTATTATTTGTAAACTTTTTCTCTAGCATTACTTTAGCTGTCTTTTTAAAATATCGACGACATCCAAGGTCATTCTTTTATTATAAAGTAAAATATTTATTTTAATATTTTTTTAAAAATTGTGCCACTTTCATCTAATTAATTATTAACCAGATATTCTCCCATGTTTGTAAATCGTAAACATGATTTACGAGTTTTGTGCTTATTATATTTATAATATTTTCTATTATTATATTTTATTTAATATTTATTTTTTTTTCATTATATTTATTATTGATTGTCATTATAATATTTTTTTAGGTATAATTTTTTATTTATTATAAAATATATGTGCCGTTTCGATCGATGACTTGTTGCCATCTTGTGAGTAGTGCCATGATTTTTTGATTGAAAAGATCTGACAGGTAGTGCTCACAGTATTCTTTTGAGGTTAGCTTTATTCTTCCTAAAGAGTTCTGCAATGACCGAAACAGGTGGAAATCTGATGGAGCAAGGTCAGGATTATACGGAGGATGCATCAACATATCCCAGCCAAATTCTCTCAATTTTTGTTGCGTGGCTATAGATGAGTGCGGTCTGGCGTTGTCATGGTGGAACACCACGTCTTTTCTTTTCACCAAGTCCGGCTGGTTTTTCTCAATAGCTTTTTTTAACTTTATCTGTTGCTGACATTAGAGGTCAGAATCGACAGTTTTACCCGGTGGGAAAAGCTCAGAGTGGACGGCTCATTGCCACGGCCTGTGGGGTTCCACGCTTCGACCATGATCTTTTTTGCACATTCTTATCATAAGTCTCCCATTTTTCATCACCCGTAATCAATTCTTTAAGAAATGGTTCGGAATTGTTACGTTTCAACAAAGAATCGCAAATGGAAACACGTTGCATTAGGTTTCTCTCAGTGAGATTATGTGATACCCAAATGTCAATTTTTTTCTTGTATCCAGACTTTCTTCAATGACGTAAAACTGTTTTATGATCAACATCCAGTTCTTCAGCAATGTCGTAGCTACTAATATGTCGATCTTGCTCCACTTTCTCAAAGATGTCACTAATTTTATCTGTGACAGGGCGTCCAGAGTGAACTTCATATTTCACACAAAAATTTTATTTGTGCTATTCGTTTTGATATCGCGTTAGGTCCGCAAACCACTCATATTTTATTTGAGGCGTTCGTCGCATTTTTACCTTTTTTGTAATAAAACTTTAAAATGCACCGAATTTCTTCGTCACATCCTCGTACGTTCATCCTGCTTGCTTAAAAAAGAATTGAGAAATGATGGGAACTAGTTTTTTTTAAATTTATTGCAGCCAGTTACATTCTGTACAGCCAAAGAGGTTTGATTACTAATAAAACATTCTAAATACGAAAATACTTTTGCCCCAACCTGTTATATAATACAGCCGGACACTGAAAAAAAAATTAAAAACTCTGAAAACATTATGAAAATTAACAAAATTCTCTTACACATAAATTCACTTAAACATAAAATCTTCGCGATTGATTTTAAAATCTTCCGGTTTTAAAATCAATCGCGAAAATAAACCGAAAATGCTGCTTCCTTAACCCACAAAATGATGCAGTTAAAAGCCGCGGCGGTAACGCCGTAGCGCGTCCTAAGGGTAAAATAAAAAAAAGCTATCGCCTGTAGCGTTTTCACGTGCGCTATGTAGGTACAAGAACCAAATTCAACAACAAGTTAGTTTTTTATTGAACTTAATAGAAATGTTAAATTTAATTATATTTTTGTCTTGTTATTAGTGCAGAACAAAAAAAAATATATTTCATTCGACAAGTTAACAGTCACGTCGATCCTACTACCTATTTAAATGTATTAAAATAAAGTTTAGAACATAAAATTATATAATAAAAAAAGATATCATAAGCGGTTCTCCAATTGGAATCCTCATTATTACTAACGTTATTGAACTTTGATCGTGATGAAGGAAATACATAACACACATAATAATATATATTTTTTTACATTTACATCGCAAGCTCCAAGGTGGTTTACTTGTAGTATATTAATATTAGCACCGCTATAGTTCAGTCGATATAATAACTGACTAAAATAAAAAGACTAATATAAGTCAGAGTCAGAGTCAGAGCTCGTCAAAAAGTAGGGGCATGAATTTGTACATGTACACGCGACGGCGCGTGAGTTCGATTCCCACTCGGGGGAATGAAATATTCAATATTTTCATTTCCTTCTTCTGGTTCCGCCTCTCAACACGCATTGTCTCTAGAATTTGACGCCAACTGGAGAACGGAAGTGTAATAATGGGAACGGAGTGTTTTAATATTAGGTTTCAGGTTCCCCCTGCTTTTCCTGCTATGTGCGGGAAACAGATTAAAAATGTATAAAAATATACAAAAAGAGGATTAACTATAGGATTTTTTAGAATCAGATCTAATCTACTTACGGATGTATTGTTTTTTTATTAATAAAGTTTTAAAAAAACATAATAATAGCCACTGCTATGTACGTTGCATACAAAAAACCTAATCAATACGTACTGAAGTAAACAAGAGTTTCGTTTTTCTTTTGTTTTTAGTTTCACGCTGTATACCGCACATAGCACCTAGTGCGACACACCGTTTCCCGAATATCCGCCGAATATTCGAGACATTGCGTGTTGAATGGTATGCTACTTTAGAAAACGTATAAAAATTTGAACGTAGCGGGACTCGAACCCGCGCCTCCTGGAAACCGACCAGGAATAACATTTTAAAAATGTTTAAAAAAATGGTATACTTATTAGCATGCTTGAATCGAGCGTGCTACTCAAATTGACCCATTCCCTTTTATTTAGCATATTTTTTTGGGAATGCTCAGGTAAAAGCGTGCTCAAAGCAAAAAATGGAACACACATGCTCTTTAATCGCGGGCTGGGAACTTCGATACTCGATATCCTCTGAAATTCTCGGCCAGTGCAGGTGGTGAAAAATGTTAAACCACTCCTTATCTGGCCATCTCTAAAGAATGAAATAAAATCACCAGTTTGATTGCAGTACAATGTATTCCAAAAAAAATATCAAAAAAGAAAAAAAGAAGGAAAAAGGCATAGGCACTCATTGTTCCAATATAAAATGTCAAATTTTAGAGCATTTTCGTCACCCCAGAGGGACATTTTTGTAGAGATATTATACTGGCGCACCTCCGCGATCGTCTGATCGATATTAGGATGCTAAATAAGCAAACATGGTCACACGTGCCCAAAGGCTCCTTTCCTCCGCGCTGCAGGTAGCATGCTTGAAAATCGAACGAAACTCGAAATAAGCATGCTCATTAATAGCAATGCATTCACATACATGCTAATATGCTATGCTCATTGCTTAATAATAGTATGCTTTCATTATAGTAATGAGCATGTGTAACTGTAGAATTTTTTTATATAATAGAAAAACGATTACATAGTTTTGAACCCGTGACCTACACCTGTAGGTCTTATTAATATTTATTATTTATATAGAGTTATAAAACGGCCCGCACAGCAGGGTAGAGAAAGGAAAGCTAGTGCTAAGACCACCACCTCCTAGCTTTTGTAAACTTTTCTTGCTAAGTGGCGGAACTCAACGCCGAACTATGTCTTTTTAGCTCTCCATAGCATGTTAAATGCAAAATATTTCTGGTATTTTGATATATTATGTATAAATAACATTATTAAAATATGTTACAAAACTTTGACTTTGACTTTTATGCTCAATGATGTTAATTATGTAAAACAAAAAGTCATTCTGACATGTTTTTAATTTTAAATTCAATGTTTATTAGATTTATTTATTTAGAATCAAGTTGTTTTGTGACCTTAACAATTTCGCGGACGCTACCACATATGTGAGTATAAAACCGACTGGTTGTCGGTTCCATCCCCACTCGAGGAGATGAAATATTTACTTAAATTTATATTTCCATGTCTTCGCTCTGGTGTCGAGGCAAAGCGCGGCGTTGAGTTCTGCTACTCAACACGCAATGCCTCCAGAATTCGGCAGAAAGTGGGGAACGGAGTGTCTTAACACTAGGTACCCTCTGCCTACCTTTCTGTGTGTACTTACAGTACACATTTAGAAGATCAGACATGCACGATGTCAAAATTAAGATAACATGAAAGTACAAATAAAAGTAGATACTAATCATATAAAGCTGACGAGTTTGTTTGGTTGAATGCCCTAAACTCAGGAATTACTGATTCAAATTGAAAAAAATATTTTAGTATTGTAAGGTCCATTTATCAAGGAAGGCTATATATAGGGTACAGCTGGGCATAGGGTACGCTAATGCTGTAATACATCACGTTAATCGTTTCTATGTAACCCACTGCACCAGCGCTCACAAAGTACGGTCAACAAGTCGTGGCCGCTCTGAAGGTAGCTATAGATTGCAGCGCAGATTTTATTTAAGATTTTTTCTTACTTTTGATTATTTTCTTCACTAATACCTAAAGAATGCAAAAAAGTTTCGAAAAACAATTTCAAGGCGGCCACAACTCGTTGACCATAATGTACTACACACACTTAGAACTTGACTTGTGTCATATACAGCGAATGGTTATTTTCATTTGACCACGTGGGCTCCACAGCTCCAGATAAATATTAGTAATAAATGTATATATCCATTCTTTTTATAATGAACAACAACTAAGTGAAACTTAACGACGCTTTTAAAAAAAATCATAATAAGTATAAATAATCGCTTAAAAACTAACGTTCTTGTTACCTTAAAGACTCTGTCATAAGTCATAAAGAATAAATACCATTTATTGCATCAATAGAAGTGCACTTAAAATAAGTAACATTTTTCTCATATAAGAGTACATATTTATACTGTAATTATTATAATATTATCGTAAACTAGTTTAAAACTGTGGCTGTTCTAACGAAATAATGATTAGATATTGCGTGTTGAGAGACGGAGCTCAACGCCGTGCTTTGTCTTCCTATCTTAGTGAGGAAATGAAAATTGAATATTAAAATGAAAAAAATGGATAAACATTTTCATATTTTTTTTTATTAATATCTTCTATTATAATCATTTCAACGAAGTATAATTATTTTTTTTCGCGCTATATTCTGTGTATGGCAGGGTAGACAGATGCAACCTAGAAACCTAATGTTAAGACACTCTGTTCCCATTTAAACACTTTCGTTCCGCACTTTCCGCCGAATTCTGGCAGCATAGCGTGTCGAGTGGCGAAACACAACGCCATGCTTTGCTTCGTTACCAGAGCGAGGAAATGAAAATATGAAATACTTATTAACTCAAGTGGGAATCGAACCCACAATCTGTTGCGTTTATAGTCGCACGCCAGTGCTCCTGGGCCACGAGTGGCTTCAATATAAACATAATATTAGTAGTAAAATAAACGCAATTTCATAAGCAACCACTTTGTACGCAGCGTGTGTGATCTTTGATATGGACCGTGTACTGACCTTACTCTACAGATGGACAGATATATTTATTCATCTACTTTAGGTAGTATAATATTAATATTTAAAGCGGAATAGTTGGTTTGGCTAAACACGCTAATCTCTGGAACTACTGGTTGTAATTTAACTAATATTTTTGTCCTCCTGTGTAGTCTATACTATTCTATATTACATTACGTTGATAGCTTCGATTTAACCTACTGTACCTGCGGTGAGGGTCAATCATACAAACTATTCTTTTAAATTAACGTTGTGTAACGCACATAACAGAGTAGGCAGAGGGAACCTGGGAACCTAGTGCTAAGACACCCCGCCTCCCATCCAGACACTTCCGTTCCCAACTTTTCGCCGAATTTTCGAGAAGTAAATATATTTAATATACCATTCCCTAGAGTGGCTATCGAGCCCACAACCGTCGCGTTAACAGTCGCACGCCTGTGCCCTTGCACCACGACGACCTCAATTCTATAATTTTATAATATTAGACTTTATAATTATATTGGCTATTTAATAAAACTCATAATATTTTTATAAAAATAAATAATTAATTGGGTCAAGTATAATTCGCTTAGATTTCACAATGTATATAATTCTATTGCAAATTTTTTACCTATACGAGTGATGTGACGTCACACGTGCTTACTGATACAAATTAGTTATTTAAGTATCGTTTAGAGGCTAATCACATAAATTATTATATATTTAGATTTATCATAATTTTATTTTCTTATGTATTTTATGATTATATCGTAAGTAGAGGGACAACCTAGTGTCAAATCGCTTCAATCTTTATTTACGCTGCGTTGAGTTCCGCCATTCAAGGAACGGAGTGACGTAACACTGAGTTCCCATTGTATATGCGGGAGAAACAACAAAGCTGGAGCAGTATTCTTCACTTTTCCAAAATATTTAGTGATATTGGGCCTTGAGTCTGATTTTTGTTTTATTTTTTGTATACCGCACAATAGCACCGTAGGCAGACGGAATGTGGAAACGTGTTGTTAAGACATTCCGTTCCCCATTAAAACACTCCGGACGGAGTGTCTCAACACTAGTTTCCCTCTTCCAACTCATTCCCCCATCTCTCTCGGAATACAATATGAAACAAAAAAAAATACTTTTATTACTAATTAATTACAAATAACTGTATCAAGGTCCTAATATCTAGTGTAACATAGTAGATTAGCAAATTTCCTACAATAAAGTATAAATAAAAAACAACATAAACTGAGGAAATAATTAGACTAATATAGCAATGTCTTAACTCTTAACCTTCTATCTTCAATGTCGATAAAATCGACCTTGCTTTATTGTATTTGTATTGTAAAGGAAATGGTTAAAGATGGGTGTAGGTTTGATTCCCATTTTGGGAAATTATAGAGGATATTTGAGTATTTAAGTCTTAAATGAATTTGGTTGTCGTCATGGCGCAACTGCACAGCGTTTGACTGTAAACGACGGTTGTGGATTCTATTCTCAGTAGTGGAAATGAATTGTTTTCATTTGGTAACAAAACAAATCACAGCGTTGAGTTCCGCAGTTAAACACGCAACGGTGCGTCTTAACACTGTGTTTTCTCTACCTATCCTGCTATATACGGGAATCTAAAAAAATGATTTCGATTTTATTTGTGTTTATAACATAAGAATATAAATAATTGAACATACACGGAACAATCTTCATAACATGAATATATGGTCAAGATATACAAAGCGCAGCGTTAAGTTCCGCGACGCAGCTCGCAACGTCTTCAAAATACGTTGCAACATATAATATTAACACTATAATTGATCCAATTTATTTCCTGTATTCATTTCAAACAAATTGAACTAGAGACCTTCGCTTTTAAAAGCTTGTCTAAACTCTAATAATGCCTTGCAGAAAACATATAATTAAATCGTTTTATAGTTTAAATAGTGGGACCGGTTCTTTGGCCTTTGAGACGGATTACTTGATAATGACCTAGATACTAGCTTCTATTTCAATAAGTGTTTAAGGATATTTCTTAATGCTGTTTTAGGATATGTTTATATTTGGTAAAAA
This sequence comes from Heliconius erato x Heliconius himera, assembly GCA_013421005.1. Taxonomy (NCBI): domain Eukaryota; kingdom Metazoa; phylum Arthropoda; class Insecta; order Lepidoptera; family Nymphalidae; genus Heliconius; species Heliconius erato x Heliconius himera. The sequence goes on along the minus strand of JAATLQ010037125.1, from coordinate 34,524 downwards.
CCAATGATATCGATTTGAAATATCTGACATTTTTCTTTACGCTGAGTCCTGAAATGGCTTTCCATTTAGTAGACAGAGAGAAACTAGTGTAAAGACATCCTAATAAAATAATTGAACCGATTATGATGAGATTTGGACTGTTCCTTAACTTGGAATATATACGGTTTAAATGAAAAAGGATGATCTCGAAAATTGTTCAATTCTTCTAAATATATTATGTTACGTTTATTATGACATAAAGGAAAAAATAATTTTCTTTGTTGTGACCACTTATTTTTGTCGTGGACTGTACTTAAGTACATGAATCTTAATAAATTAGAGAAAAAAACTTTAGATTAAAAAAGATTTTTCATCAATCACATTAAAAAAATGATGGTAATTTATTTTATGATCAATAATTTGCTTGAAAATAAATCTAACGAATTAGTAGTAATTATTATAATTATTATCAATATTTTAGAATTTCACGCCAATTTATGTAAGAAAATGATTTTCCTCCTCTACTTTTAGTAACAGCAGCTTCGTGCTGTATAGTATACTGCATATAGAATGGTAAGCTGAGGGAACCTAGAGTTAAGCCATACAGTACCCCGCTTTCCGTAGTATTTTCGAGATATTGCCTGTTGACTGGCGGAATTCAACGCCGCGTTTTATCGATCAGAACGGAATAATGCAAATAATTTGAATATAATAATATAGTAAGATTAGGACCCTGCTTGTGGAAGATATAAGGGAAATATATATTATTGGGGGCATTTATCATCGTGTTGGAACGTGAAACGGTGATTTTATTTTGTTTGTCTCGTTCACTGCGGTTTAAGGTCGAAATCGGCCTCATATAGACTTCACGCCGGTGCGCTTTATGTTACCAGCGAATAAAATATGAGGCCGAAAAGACCTCATCTGCTGAAAGTTATTAAAATTAGATCCCACAGTTAACCAATTTAAATGAAATTTTCATTATTAACATTATCAACTTTCCTTATTCACTTTTAGTGGTAGTTTTACTGACATAAAAAAGTTATGTTGATAAAAATAGAGTCGTATGCGATAGTAAATTAATAATAAAAAAAAATCAGGTTCCCGCTGTATCCCGCACACAGCAGGGTAGGCAGAGGGAACCAAGTGTTAAGACACTCTGTTTCTGACTCTCCGAATTCTGGAGGCATTGCGTGATGAGTGGTGGAACTCAACGTTGCGCTTTGCCTCGACACCAGAGCAAGGAAATGAAAATAAATTTAAATATTTTTGTTGTAGGTTCCCCACTTTCCCACTTAATTTTCGAGACATTGCGTGTTAATTGACGAAACTAAACGCCGATGTTTGTCTCGTTACCAGAACGAGGAGATGAAAATATTTTATTCCTTTGAATCATCGTCGTCATCATAATATTACTTATGCAAATTTAACTTTATAGCTAGAATGACATGTACCATAAAATTATTAAAATATTGCTAAATTATTATTTATACTTCGATGTAAATTATAAACACGAATACGTATGTATTCGTATGAGGCCATCGTGGCGCAGCGGTACGAGGTGTGACTGTAAAACCGACTGGTTGTGGGTTCGATCCCCACTCTAGGAGATGAAATATTTACTTAAATTTATATTTTCATCTCTTCGCTCTGGTGTCGAGGTTAAGCACAGCGTTGAGTTCTGCCACTCAACACGCAATGCCTTCAGAATTCGCCAGAAAGTGGGGATCTGAGTGTCTTAACACGAGGTTCCCTCTGCCTACCCCGCTGTGTGTGGGATACAGCGTGAAACTGATTTAATTTGATTTTAATACGTTTACAATATGGCGAATCTGTTTATTATACGATTTTAACAGAAATTTAATTTTACAGAAATTCTCCATATATCTGATGTTTTCTTAATATCTAGGGACTTGAATGTCTTAACAATATCTTTTGAGTTGACCATTTTAAATTTAAAATCTATATCACATTTATTTACGTCCTCCTTAAGTAATGATTCAGCGACTGTCGTGGAAGATATAAGAGTTTTGGTTGTGGAAACTTGAATATCAGCAAATAATTTTTCAAAAACACTGGCAATTTCTTGGTCCGAACTGGTTAGATCATTGTCAATTCTTAATTTAAATTCATAATTATAATCCCTGGTTTTTCCAGTTTCACAATTTATTATATCCCATGTCATTTTAATTTTTACAACTGCTACTTTGTGATGGAGGCCGGTCATGGCGCAGCGGTACGAGGTGTGACTGCAAAACCGACTGGTTGTGGGTTCGATCCCCACTCAAGGAGATGAAATATTTACTTAAATTTATATTTCCATTTCTTCGCTCTGGTGTCGAG
>JAATLQ010037125.1:0-32102 GCA_013421005.1 Heliconius erato x Heliconius himera | reverse complement strand
TGAAATTAAAAAGCCTCAGAGCTTCGAAGCCAGTGCTCCGTAACACAAAGTAAATGAATATTATTACTATTTAAGAATGTTTTGATGCACCAAGTTTGTATCATTATCATAACAAATTCTATTTAATTTTATAATATATTAATATTTATTTCATTTATATTATTGTACAATATATTGCCAGAGATGGCCTCTATTGTCTCATAATTTAATTTAAATTAATTGGAACGGGTTCCAAACCTGTTGTATTATACTGTTCAAGAGAAGCTGTGGTCTTTATAGCCATAGTATTGGCTAAGTTAAATTGTAAAAAATAAGATAGCATATTTGTTATCTGTCTTTTGTAAAAATAAAATAGGTGTAGTATCACATGTCAAAATATTTCTTTTTTATATTTATTAATTAGTTAATTACACCAAATTTAACAATAAAAAATAATAAATTTAACATAAATTTTACGAGAGAAGTTTTAAAGGCGCTTAATATCCTAGTGTTGCCACAAGAAAAAAAAGTTGTTGTTTGTTTTAGGTGTTAATTTATTATACTGTGGCCGTGGGCACTTGGGGTAGTCAGGTTGGTCCGGCCAACCCTAGAGCTGTCCTGTGCCCACCCCGGGAATTTAACTTTTTAAATTTTAATTTTACGTTTACACGAACAAAGTTCAAAGCACTATTTTTTTTATGCGCATTTTTAGTATATAGCAAGATAGCCAGGAACCTCGCCTGCTTATCTTGCTATATTACTAGTGTTAAGACGCCCCGTTCACCGCGCACAGGACAATTTTCGAGTTTTTTGATGAGTGGCGGAACTTAACGCCGTGCTATGCCTTGTTATCAGAGCGAAAGAATCAAACCAATTCATTTTCCCGACTGTAAATCGAACCCACGACGACGTGTTTAATGTCGAACGCCCTATATTTATAATGAAAGATGTAGAATTATTATAGTAATAATATCAAGGTACCTGAGAATTTATATAAAAATGTTAAAATAATGTTCCGTAGTTTACCACAACAAGCACGTACCGTATAGAAATATGAGGAAAAAAAATGTTTTAAACATGTTTTTTTTTCTACATGCTTGTAGATATATACATAAATATATTTTTTATTGTGCTAACACGATTATCATATTATAATGTGTTATTTCTTTATATGTAGGTAATTGGTAGGCCTTCACGTTGTTTTTTTAAAATTTAAATCTATTATTCGGTGTCAGACTGCAAAAGCGATGCTGTTTTTGGTAAAATAAAATTAGGCGTTAAATTCCGCCACTCAACATGTAATGTCTTTGAATATGGCGAAATTCCAGAACGGAGAACGGAGTAGTGTCTTGATTCAATGTTCTCTTTGCCTATCTTATTATAGCGTCTAACTGAAACAAAGATTTTATATTCACTCATAAAAAAATCTGCCTTCCTCACCGCTTGTGGAAGTTATCTGAACACATGGTGTCAACCGTTGACATTTTTATATATATTGATGATTCAAAAGGGCTTACTTGTAATGGTTTAATTGAATAGAGAATTTTTTGATTTAGTTTTCTTGTTTAATCGATTTAATAAAAATAGGTGGTTTAATATGTCGTTTAATATGTGATACAGGATGATAGCACCTATCCTCAACAAGTGTTTTTTCCGCATATTTCTTGTAAACCGCTGAATAATTATACTTTTTAACATGATTTTTTAGCTTTGATAGGTATATTTGTATATATGTATATATATGTTTGTTTGTATGTTTGTGGCGGAAACTTTGAACGTGATTTTGACACACTTTAAAACATAGGATTAATTAGAAGGACCGATGATAATGGAATGATATGAACTAGCCCACCGAGACTTCCATACTTTTCCATCGAGTGGACATTATTTACAACCTTACAATCGCCGCGTTTATAGTCAAACAAAAAGGCTCTAAAATAGTTTTACAAGAATTTCTTACATTGATTGATTGATAATATAGGCGATGTATAATAACTATTCTAACAAATAAAACGATCCGACGACAACCGTAAAAAATATAGTACATCCCATATGCGTCATAATGACGATAAATCTAATAAATTTCCAGTTCTTTTTTTGCGTATATAATTAATTACGTGTATAAAATATAGTTGTTATAAAAACTTGATCTCAAAGCGATTTTAACTAGTTTCGAAACAAGTATTGACGGAATGTGAGTTCTAACGCGTTTTTTATATTTGTTTATCTCCCCAACATTTTATCTTACATCATTTTTTACAAAAAAATACCGACTTCAACCGGATCTCATAATCAGAACCTAACTGAACTCTCATCATCTACCCTTGAAGTCGATTGGCGTTATTTTGGGTTATTCGTCCATTTGTCGAGTACATATTTAATGCAAATTTAAGACTTATGTTGTTTTTTTTATGAATAACATTGTCAGAAATGGACTGGATGGAATTAAAATGGGGCCACACGTGAAGCACTGGTTTTCAAATTAAAAATTAATCTCCAAAATCGGTCAAAAGTTCTGAGGTAACCCTGTCCGAGTAGAGAGAGTACGAGTAGAAGTCGGTTAAGAAATATGAATAAGAAATCAGCTTCACGCTGTGTCCCGCACACAGCAGGGTACGCAGGGTAGGTTGAGTAGGGAACGGAGTGTCTTAACGACGTTAAGACACTCCGTTCCGTTCGAGTGTAGCATTAAGAGAGGAGAGTTCGAAGCTCCTAAGAAAAAATGAAAAATAAATTTTCCATTTTAAGTCCACATAAACAAAGTTGCGGGTTTAATTTAACAACTTTTTAATTTAACGACCAGTTAAATGTTAATTAATTATTTATCCGCCATCATGTCACAGTGGAACAACGCTTCACTATAAGCGCTATGGTTGTGGGTTTCAATTCGGGGAAATGAAATATCTTCATTTTCTCACTTTGGTACCAAAAAAGCGGTGCGTTGTATTCCGTTACTCAAAACACAATGTCTCGAAAATTAGATGGTGGGTGATGAAACGAAATGTCTTAACACTAAGGCCGATATTTAATTTAATAAACCGCTCTCAAGATCCATCCGTCTCTAGGTTCCCTCTGCCTGTTCTGGATATATGTGAAATTTTGATGTATGTCCACCGTACCGACCACGGAGGATTCGCGCTTGAGTACATTATTACCTTCTATTTTGTTTATATAAAATTTTAATATTAATAAGTATGCGTGTAAATACTCTTTAAGATTGTTTACCTCAATATTTAAATTATTATACTCGTACATATTTTTAATGATGATTGATGATGATTTCCTTGAAAATGAAATATTTAATATTTTAATTTCTTTGCTTTGGTGTCGAGGCAAAGCGCGGCGTTGAGTACCGCCACTCATCACACAATACCTTCTGAATTCGGTGGAAAATGGGAAATGGAGTGTCTTATATTGACACTAGATTTTCTCTGCCTACCGCTCTGTGTGGGGGATACAATAAAATGCTGTATTTTTTTGTTCCCGTATAAATTTGAGGAAACTCTCACTTCCTGTATATCATACGGTAGAGAGCTTACACAGATTTGGCTAATATTTATTTTTTTGTCCACAGAAAAATGAATTATTCACTAGAAGAGTCACCGTTAACTCGAACTGATCTAACAAAAGACAAAATGAACAAGTGGTTAGATGCGCAACGCAACGGCGGCACTTCTGAAGTAGATGTCTACGGGAAGGCCTCCGATAAACAGATGAAGGAACTTGACAATGTTAGGAAACTTAGCAAAGAACTGCAAGATAATTTACAGGTAAGTTTAGATTTTTTTTGTTGCTTCACACTGTATCCCGCACATAACAGAAGACAAACAGTAGTGTTACGATACTCCGTAGGTACCCCACTCACCGCCCGTTGTGTGTTGAGTGATGGAACAGCACTACGCTTTGTCTTGTTACCAGGGTGAAGAAATGAAAATAATTCATTTCCCTAGTGAAGATTGCACCCACCACCTACAGTCAGAGAGTGTCTCACTGCACTACGACGGCTTTCGAAATGAATACGAACGAACTGTCGTAAACCTGATTCCCTCTATCTACCCTGCTATGTAGAAAGAAGCGTAAAGCTACTTTTTAAAATTTTATTCAATTATTCTATAATATGAATAACAATTTAAAATATAAATTTGCAACATATCAACAACTCGGTGAAGTACAGCAAACAAAATTATTAATTAAAAAAATAAGTACATATAATTTTTTGCTGCATGTAGCATGCAGCAAATTTGCCATTTTAAATTTGAAAATAATTATATTTCATGAAACTATTAAGTTTTATTTATTTCGAAGTCATTCATTGTAAAGATTAAATAAAGATATGAAGTAGACAGTGAAGCAACGTTGATATTTGCCAATAGTTGGATGGGTGGCTAATAAGTTAATAAATAAACTTTTTATTGGGACTCAAACTTTTAAACAAACTCAAAATCAAAAGTCAAAGCCGCAATTTGCCTTTTCGCAAAGGGAAAAAATTGAGAATTTCCAAATAATGCATGCGGCTGGGTTTTGATCGAACTTACAACCATCGAGTTTACAGTCAAGACGACCATGATAGGCAAAATAATTTTTATATCCAAAATTCTAAATACATTTTCGGCTATACATTTTTTCACTAGCAAATGTGATTTAAATTACTAAAGTACGTCATATGTTTCTAAATTCTTTCCGGCTACCTTTTAATATGCAGTTCATAAATTTCATCTGAAAAGAAAAATGACAAAATGATGACAAGATGATGATGAGAAAGATTTTCAGCTTTACGCTGGATCCCACATGTAGGTGTAGGCGGGCAGTGTCGTATATTGCACGATGAGTGGCGGAACTAAACACCGCGCTTTGGCAGAGCAGTAATCGAAATCATAAACACGTTCACAGGCAGCCGCGACGGAATCAATTATTATAGTAGTCTTCCTTAGTAAAACAATATTTAAAACTAGACTTGTGTTAATATATATATTGTTAGGAATCGGTAATCGGTAGATAAAAACACATATCGTTTATGTTTCTAAATTATTAATAAAGATATTCTACGTAATTGCAATAAGTGATATGTATCACCTAATAACAATACTTCACACGAGTTTCCTTCCGATAAGGGCCTACCAGCAACTGCCCCCGATTGACTTTTTGTTTTTTTTTGTTGTGGCTTTATTGCTGTTGACCTGGGATGATCTTGACAACGTCTCACCGATTGGCACAATTATATTGCTTTTATAGTATTTTTACCCATTTACAAGACTTTGCTAACATTATATTTTATTATGTTCTGATGAAACTATGAATAATTTTATCACATAAAAAATTCCAGGAGCTAGAAAACTCAGTCCGAGTAGCCGATTTGGAGAACCAGGCGATGAATCCCACCGCCCCACTGCTGGACTTCTCCGAGGAACACGAATTCGTATCCGCTAACCAACTCGACGATTACTATTCACAAGAAGATCAAAACGACGCCAAGGAAGCCGAAAAGCAAAGACTGACAAAGGGTAAAGCGGCTAAGACAGACATACAAAAGTTTTACAAGGATCAGTGTATATTTTTGACTGGTGGTACTGGTTTCTTGGGGAAAGGTGAGTGCATGGTTTGATTGGTTGATTTTTAGTTGTTTTTTTTAAATTTAGGATTGATGTTTTCCATTTCATATTTTATTTGAGAAGTCTGAAAACAAAAGAATCACTAAGCGTAAACAAGTAATGATCAATTTCAATTTAGGTATTTTTTTTATATCTGGAATCCAATTAGGTATACATAAAGATAAAAAAAATTAACGTAAAAAAACCTTATTTCCTTTTATTAGACAAACGCTAATACATTGAGTAGGTATTAAGTGAAAAATGTAGAACAATCTAGTAGTATTATCGAGATTTCATTGCATTTGTTTTACTTAAGCGGAGTCAATTTATTTATATAAGTATGTGTTTATAATTATTTATGTACTAACGGATCCACGCGGCTTCGCCCGCTTGGACTATACGAATATTTATTTACATTTTTATATTTTTTCATATATTTATATTTTTTTTTACAATAGAAAATATAAACCTAAATAATTAAAATTAGCCGATAAAGAATAATAAGTAGGAAAAAGTAAGGGAAATAAAATTCTTAATATTAGAAAAAATACTTAACTAATTAAAATGAATAAGAAATAATAAGTAAATGTAACTAAATGAAATTATTTATATTGGAATAAATAATAGTTACTGAAAAAAAATCTAAAGAGAACCATCTGAATTATCTATATTATCAATGTAACATAAATATTTTAAAAAATTCTAAATTAAAAGTAACACGAAATATAATACTAGGATAAAACAAAAAAAAAAACTTATCTACTGCCCGAATAAGTATAGAGAACCAAATAAAAATATGAAATAATAATACACAGTAAATAACATGATGTATATTAGTAGTAAGTAGATCGAAAATGTATAAAAATTGACACGACCGTCAACGTCGTCTGCCGCGTGGCTCATAGGCTAGGTAATTTTGAATCAGTGATATCCCCTAAAATATTTATTATAATAATGTGTAATAAAGTATAATTTTAGTCTAGATGAAGTGCCAAAGGTGACTATTATAGTTATTTTGATAAGGATTAATACCAAATTATAGAAGATACATTAACAATAACCCGATAAATTTAAAATTAAATTAAATATATCAAAATGGCTACTGTGGCTCAACATTCAGAGAAGCATATATCTTCAAAAAATTTTTATAGAACATTGTTTTTATATGTCTTATGACGTTGAGCTAGTGCAAACAATATAAGCATTCTGGAAGCCTGTTTTTGGCAATCTTTTCTTAAAACAACGAAATTCCTGGAAACACAAAAAAAGAAATTGGAAAGAGTAGGCTATGTTCATACCCAAACCTTCAAGTATCTCTATATGATATTTTATCACAATCGGACTATCGGTTAGGCTATGATTATGGCACAGACAGACAGACAGAGTTAATTTCGAATTTATTATATACTCGTAAGTATGGATGTATAAAATGTTTGGGTAAAATTGGTCATCACCGATCTTACCAAGAGGCAAGAGCAAGACCTTACTGATCAAATTACCGAATAATTAGGCATAATTTAATGTTACTTACATTGAACAAGAGCCATTTTATGCCGATTTAGCTATAAGTTAGACCAGCGCTGTACAGATAAACAGAACAAGATAATTTTCATAAATAACATGAGAAGAAAATCGGACCTCTATATATTCCTACTATTAAAGTAACAGAACAGAAATTAAATCAGAACTTACCCCTTTATGTTATAAATAAAAAAAAATCTTGAAATAGTCAAGAGCAAAAGAATAAATACAGCCTTCCGTAATATACAAATAACATCATATAACATTAATTTAAGTAAACTGAAGCGGAAAAAATACTTTTTTTGTTATTTTGTTGTAACACATCAAAAATTCGCCCTGTATAGAACCAACGTGTGTGCCCCTGTACTGGCCTTTATGACACGACTATCAATTTCTGTGAAATTCAAAAACATTGTAACAACATAAAAGTTATCTAATTTTTACTCATTTTTCACCTTAGTTTTACCTTTAGGTAAAACTTCAACAACTATTATCTAAATCTTAATAGCTTCACGCTGTCTCCTGCACACAGCAGGGTAGGCAGAGGGAACTTAGTGTTAAGACTCTATGTTTCCCAGCGAAGAAATGAAAATATTAAATATTTCATTTCCTCAGTGAGAACCGGTCCCTCAACCTGTTGCCTTGATAGTTATATGTTTGTGCCCTAGCTCCACGACTCTTCTAAATATTATATTATAACACCATATAATATACATATATGAATGAGTAAAATGGTTTGGGAAATAGTTTTTTTTTTTGGTTTTGCAAAACTCAACAAACTCCTAAGTAAGGAGCCTGCATGTGTTTGAAAATGTTTTTTTTTTTTGGAAATTTTTTTTGCGTTGTTTTCCTTTTTTTTTAATTTGTGTGTGTGTTTTTTACGAAGTTTTGGTTTTAATATTATTATTTTTAAAGCTTTAAAAGCAAAGTGGTCTAACTTACAGAAAAAAATATCACGTTACTTTAGTAATAGTATCAACAGACCTTTTTTCTGACCGTATGTATATGTTCAATTAAATTTCTTTCCGCATACATTGATATTTTTTTTTATGAAAATGCAATTACGTCACTGTTGCACCAAATAAGCGAATTATGTTGAAGTAAATAAAATTAAACTATTATACTAACTTCTTTGACATATCGATGTGATAACTTTGCTCTACATTCTGATATTCTATTAAAATGTATATTTTTTATTTTATTAAATTGTATATTTTCACAGAAATGAACAGGTTTCAATATATCGCCAACCACTAGAAATTCAATAAATTTTAAATGCCGACTTACTCATATTTTTAAATATATCCAAAAATTTTTAACTACCCTTATTATTTAGGTTTACTTCTATCATCATTGTGCATGTCGATTATAAAGTTATTCAGAAAAAAATAAAGGATTATTTTGACTAAAAAAAAAATTTAATATATAAAGTTACGCCACTTTAGCTAAATATTATCGTGCGTTTTTGTGTTTCTCTATTTTGGGGGGTAAGTTTGTTTTATTATATTTCTAATATATGTATATGTAAACATATATACATATATTTCCTATAAAATAATGCTTAAGAGAGAGGGGCTTTATTTTTTATTTTCTTTATTATCTATATACTGCTTTATAATATCTAATAAACTGTTGCACATATTAACCGATATTTTTTAACATATTCGAATTTGAACCTATCCTTTCCGGTCCATATTAATAAAAGGATCAAACGTATTAAGTAAAATAAGTCATATACGTGAGTACAAAACGTACGTAAAATAATATCGTCGTTGGGATAACAACGTATAACTTAGTATCGTAGTAGTAACCTTTCGACAAGAAGTACAGGTTCAAATATCGATATGCTTAAAAAATTATATGCATGTTATTGGTGGTAGTTTTTTTTATGTATACGTATGTATAGTACTAAAGTACCCTTAATTTTCTTTTTTCAGATGGAAGAATAAGCTTGAAGGCTAGTCGTGTCGTGGAAAAGGTTCTTCTGTAATTTTTTTGTTTTTTAAATAAAAAAAAATGGTGTTTGTTAAGAATAAATTATGATTATATTTTAATGTTTTCTGTTTTATTTACTGTATACAAAATATCTAATAATTATTTTTTACATAGTGTTGTATTATTTTTTATTTTTGCCGTAAACCTGGTAACTTAAAACCCCAACAAATTAAAATTTCAAAAGATCTTCTTTTAGGCAACCCTAGTGTAATCTATTCTACTATCATGTATCATTCTTAAATATAAGTTTCATTAGAATCACTGATCCCTACAGATTTATGCAATTAACATACTTATTTAAAATTTAAGATTTTGCCTTTTTTTGTTAAATTAGAAGCGACAAGGTTAAAGTTGTATCAAGTTCATTTTTGAATAGCCCCCCCTTAAATATCAAACTGCCCCCCAGTTGGGTCGTGGGCCCCACGTTGGGAAACACTGCTATAGGTGCTATTTTCATGTTTTAATCGCCTTTTTAACCGACTTTTGTAAGAAAAGGAGGTTATAAATTCGACTTTTTATTTTTTTTTATGTTTGTTACCTCAGAATTTTTTACTGGGAGAACCGATTTTGAGGTTTTTTTCTATTTGAAATCTAGCGCTTCCTGTGCTATCTATAGCTATATATATATATATATATATATATATATATATATATATATATATATATATATATATATATATATATATATATATATATATATATATATGCTGTTCCCGTAAAAGGAACGCTGACACTTCCACCCTGCATATACAATTATTAGAACAAAAGCTGTTGGCCTTTTTTGTTTAAGAAATACTTAAAATATTTTTATAATAATTATTGATAGAATGTATAAAACTGAACTGAACGCCGCGCATTGTCTCGTTACTAGAGCGAGCTAATGAATATATTATACAGGGTCTGCGCTACTTTTGCCGGAGAAGGATATAGGGTAAAATATTAGAAACCCATACCTAAAGAAATTAATCAAGACACCTCAACAGATTAGGCGTAGGATTTTATTTTTATTTCATGATAATTTTTCATGATAATTTCTGGATAAACACCAGACTATATTTCGTGTGACGTAGTTACGAATAGATAGATACCAATAACGTACACACCTACTACTACAAAAATACTATAAAACGTAACCTCTATCTGCCACATTATACACACATAATCTGCCACTTTTCATTCACAAAAAACATACTAGAACTAGAAAGGGTTCTATTTTACGCAATTCAACATCGCCGCCATTACCTACGACTTTTTGTATTTGTGTAACAAAGATAATTTTATGAATTATTTTGTTTGAAAAAAAAATTTTTCATTTTTGGAAAAAGTTCTTTTGTTTTGATTCTATTAGGTTTATATACAGTAGTTAAAACTGTGGTTTCATTTAAAGTGGTGATGACAAAACACTGTATATTTCATTCGCCCGAGTGAGATATGAATCGAACCCGCTTGTGCGGTGGCTCCATATACCTACACTTAAATTTAATTATATAAATAATTATATTAAATTTAAAAAATGAAGCCAAATATATTAAATTTAAAAATATATCTTGATGTACTTATTTAGAAAATGTCCTAAGTGTCCTAAGTGTGGAATAACACTTTCAAAAATATTTAAAAAATATCTTGATGTAGTATATAAAGCACATAATTTTAAACGTAATCATTGTGGGTTCGATATATTTAAATATTTTTTATTTTCCGCCCTGGGAAAACATAGGTCAGCGTTAAGATCCGTCAGTCAACACACAATATCTCTTAAATTTACAGAAATTAGAGAATGTAGAGTCTCACCACTAGGTGCTACATGTATGCGAGCTTAAAACGTGAAATTGAAAAAAAAACTAAATATTTTGGCGTTTTATTGCTAATAAGAGAAGTAAGAAGAGAAGTACTTCAGACTGAAAGTAAAAATGTTATTTAGTAAAATAAAAATATGATTCCGGCCAGGATCGAACTGGCGGCCTTCTGCGTGTAAAGCAGATGTGATAACCACTACACCACGGAACCCCATACGTATAAGGCTATAAAAGTAATACTCATTTCGATAATATATATGAATAAACAATTATTTTTAACATTCATTATTTTTGCCGAGAGGCCGTCGTGGTACAGTGCCACAAACGTGGGATTGTAATGCGACGGTTGTGGGTTTGATATCCACTCTGGGACATAAACTATTTCATTTCCACACTCTGGTTCTTCATAGTGGTGTTGAATATTCAAAGCGTAGTATATCGAATGGTGGTTGGAAGCAGAGAACGGAGTGTATTGACACTAAGTATATTCACAGTGTATTTGACAGACAAACAAATTAGTACGTCTGAAAGAACATGAATACCAGGAGTATGAAGATGTTCACGAAGCAAGATTTCTCATCTCTTGTGTTTAATAAACATTCAAGGTATTAGGAAATATCCTCGATGCCGTCTTAGTGATGTAAGACAGCGTCTGACTGTATCATGATGACTGTAGGTTCGATTCCTACTCGAGCCAATTATTATATTTAAATTATTTACATTTCTTTGCTGTGATAAGACAGAGACGAAGAAGAGTATTATTCTGCCTCTCTCCTTCACTCAACACGCAGCCTCGAAAATCGAATGGCAAGTAATATACAGAATGTACAAAAAACCTATTAAAATAAAATAAATTATTATTGTTACAGTTTTAATAGAGAAATTATTAAGAGCGTGCGGAGACATCGACACTATATATGTATTGGTCAGATCTAAAAAGGGTAAAGATCCTATGACAAGGATTCAGGAGATGCTGGATGACTTTGTAAGTATTGCGACACATCCTACTAATGCTATAATACTATCTTATCCTACTTATTTAGAAAACGTATAAAAATTTGAACGTAGCATGACTCGAACCTCCTGGAAACCGACCAGGTTGAGGTCTAGAAACATTTTTCTTTACTAAGTGTTGATTAACACTTTAAAAATGTTAAAAATATGTTATGCACTAATATACATGTAAAAGTTTGTGAGGATGGATGCTTGTTCCACTTGCAAGCAAAAACTACTGAATACATCTAAATTAAACTTTATCGTAATGTAGGTTATATATATATATATATATATATCAGAAAAACATAAGTTACAATTTATGTAATTATTTTGAATAAGGTTAACAGGAGGAAGCCGCGTTTGTCTACTAGCTAGTATGCGCGATTTACTTAAAAATAGAGTGGTTTTTTGTAAGAGCTAATGTGGATTATTAGGCTTAAAAATGGAAATTTTGTATGAATTTCTTAGCAAGCCAAAGATAAATAATCTTTTATTTTTAATAAAATAAAACTTTTTTAATAGTTATTACATAAAATATACTTATACGTATCAGTAGATTTATGATAATATATGGATGAATATATAAACACATGTGTGGATGTGTAATCACATGTGTGGATCTGTTGAATTACGCGTGGAAATGTATGATTACATGTATAGAGATCTAGTCTAGATCAAGTCGGATAAGCATGGGAAAGCTGCACTGGCTTCTAATGAATAGTTTTTATTGTGATTATATTGCTTTTTATCCCGAATTAAAACACACCATTTTTTTATCTTTAGCCCTTACAGGAAGGAAGTTACGGTGGTAACAACCCTTAACGCCGTAATCCTAATTCTTTACCCCTGGTAAAGCCACCACTGGCTCTTGGGGACTGTAAATATATGATATTTTAGCTCCATACTTCCACGCGATCTTGATATAAATGGTCTTGACACAATGACGGACAGAAGAACTGACTAACGGACAACAGGATATAAGGGTGCCGTTTATTTTTTTTAAATGCTGAAAACGTATGTAATTTAATATCTTTTTTTATTAATTTTCCAGGTTTTCCAAGCGGCACACGAAATCAATCCAAAAGGTATACATAAAATAGTGCCGATTGTAGGTGATATGGAGCTTCCAGGAATTGGTATAAGCGATGAAGATAGAAGATTACTTGTTTCCAGAGTAAGATAACTTATTTTTTTTATATTTCTTGACGGTTTTATATATATATATTTTTAATATTTATAAAGGTTTAATAATAAAAAATCTTTAGGCTCCATGCCTAAAAGAATTATAAAAAAATACACGCTAATATCACAAACGGATTGAATGCAGTTTCCAATATTTTATTTTGGCAAACTAACCTAACATTAGTGTTTGCTTTAATTAAATCATATCTTTTCATTTTATTTAAAAAAATAAAAATAAATAAAAATCAGCTTCACGCTGTATCCCGCACACAGCAGGGTAGGCAGAGGGAACCTAGTGTTAAGACATTCCGTTCCCCACTTTCTGCCGAATTCTGGAGGCATTGCGTGTTGAGTGGCAAAACTCAACGCCGCGCTTAGCCTCGACGCCAGAGCGAAGAAATGGAAATATAAATTTAAGTAAGTATTTCATCTTCTCGAGTGTAGACCGAACCCACAACCAGTCGGTTTTACAGTCACACCTCATGCCGCTGCGCCACGACTGGCCCCAATAAAAAAAATAATGATAACTTAATAACTATAAGTACCGATAAAACCTAAAATATTATGAAAATAATATGACTACTTTTGCTTGTCTCCATTTCAGGTAACAATAATCATAAATTCAGCGGCCACTGTGAAATTTGACGAGAAACTATCAATAGCAACGGGAATAAACGTGAAAGGCACTAAGGAAGTGATAAAACTAGCTAAAGAGTGCAAGAAATTGATAGCCTTAACTCACGTGTCAACCGCATTTTCCAATACGCACGTTGATTTTATTGAAGAAAAGTAAGTATTTTTATGTATATTATTATGAAGGAGAAAGTATATAGTGAAATACACTATTTTGTACGTTTTTCTTTATTATATAGTCATTGTAATTGAAATAAACCAACGTCACGCTTCTTCCTGCATAGCGGAGTAGACTGTAGTATATTGCATGTTTAGTAACGGGACTCTACCTTGTCTTCATCAGAGCGGGAAATTAAACCAATGAATTCCCCTGATAGAGGATCAAACCCACGTCTATCGGTTTACAGTTAGTCATTTAGTCCGTTTACAGTTAGTCCGATCTCACTTAGCCACAATCAGTTTACAGTTATTCCGATCTCACTTAGCCACAATGGTCTCTTACAAAAATAAAAATAAAATAAATCAGCTTCACGCTATCCCGCACACAGCAAGGTAGGCAGAGGGAACCTAGTGTTCAGACACTCTGTTCCCTACTTTCTGCCGAATTCTGGAGGCATTGCGTGTTGAGTGGCAGAACTCAACGCCGCGCTTAACCTCGATACCAGAGCGAAGAAATGGAAATATAAATTTAAGTAAATATTTCATCTCCTTGAGTGGGGATCGAACCCACAACCAGTCGGTTTTGCAGTCACACCTCGTGCCGCTGCGCCACGACCGGCCTCTACAAAAATAAATATAACGTATTTTAAGGGGGCGAGGATAATGGAAATAGGGATAACACATTTTATGGCCTGTTTCCGCTTGTTTAAAGCTATTTGATGTCAGAGAACACAAAAGCAAAGGTCAAAATATTTTTTGAAAGAAAACCATGAAAATAACTTAAGCCTTCTTGAGAAATTTGGCTTTGACAGACGAACAGTCAGACAAAATGATTCTTTTAAAGTTTTATATTTTTCTTTCTTGGTAGGGAACACGAAAAATACTTAAAACAACATTTACTAAGTAATATTCAAAATTTTTCAGATTCTATGAACCTCCTATGTCAGTGGAAGCATTGGAAGCTGTATCACAGTTAGATGACAATGTTATAGACTCCATCTTACCAGCGTAAGTTTTTCCTATTAATTTAAGCGTAAGATCAAATCTGAAAAACCTCTTTTTTTCTACAGCTTCACGCTGTTTCCCGCGCTTAGGCAGAGGAAACCCGGAACCTCGTGTTAAGATACTCGTTCTTCACAGATTGTTCCGTTCCTCACTTTCCGCCGCATTCTAGAGGTCTTGTGTATTGAATGATGGAACTCATTTCCGCTCTTTTTCTCGTTACGTCAGAGCGAGGAAATTAAAATATTATATGTTTCATTCCCCCGAGTGGGAACCGAACCCACAATCGTAGCGTTTAAAGTCACACCCTTGGACCCATGCGCCACGACGGCCTCCCACATTTTCTAATTTACTTATACTTATTTTCATTCACGTTTTTCAGTCTCTTAGGTAATCGTCCAAACACATACTGTTTCACCAAGGCAGTGGCTGAAGAAGCAGTTCGGAAGTATGGAGAGGGAATGCCTATATGTATCATCAGACCTTCTATAGGTATTTTTTTATGTTAATATATATTTTGAGTTTTTTTTTTGAAAATGAAATCTATATATATAATAAGATTATAAATGATCGCTGTCTGTACGTAGACAACATATGAAAAAATCTGTTTTTATTTAGGGCATTTATGTTACATTAATAGAGCCCGTTCGTTTATCTGTTTGTATGTGCGTTTGTGCAATTTACTCTCAGAATCTGATTTAAATTCAGTTTTCACTATAATATCTTGACAATTTTTCCATAACATTTAGTGTGTGTTTCATTTTAATGAGTTGTATCTATCAATTTAAAATATTTTGCTCTACAAACTTGCAACAATCATTTTATTGAATTAGCTAACGTTAATAGTAGTGAAGAAAATATATCAGTATTATATATTAGATCGTATAGAAAATGTAATAATGAAATATAAATATTTTTTACAGTAATATCTACATATGAAGAGCCGGTACGAGGATGGACGGACAGCGTGTACGGTCCCACTGGATTAGTGGTTGGGATAGGAATAGGGGTACGAGTTTATTATATATTGTTTATTAAATTAAAATATAAGCTTCAGTGTGAATATAGTGTTGAAGCTTAGTTTCTCATGGAATTTTCTTAGTTTTATCTTGTTACCAGGGCGAGGAAATGAAACTATTAATTCTTCCGAGTAGGAATCGAACCCACAACCTGTCGCATTTACTGTCGCACACTTGTGCCCCTGCGCCACGACTGGCCTCAAATATAGGAATATATAAGTATAAAATTACAAAGAAATTGCATTTTTTTCGCCAGTTTACTTTTCTTTGCAAATTAAAATATTTAATATTTTTATTTCCTCGCTCTGGTAACGAGGCAAAGCACGGCTTTGAGTTTCGATACACAACATGCAATACCTCCTGAATTCGGCGCATTCGGCGGGTGGTGCTTAAAAATGTTATAGATATATATATACCACAAATTTAACAAAAAAATTAAAATTGACTTACTTTACATTTTTATGTTTCTTCCAGGTGTTACGTACAATGTATATGGACGTTGACAAAGTGGCTGATATGGTGCCCGTAGATCTAACCGTCAACGCTATCATAGTCTCCGCTTATCAAACCGCTATTCATTTCAGAGAGAAGTTAGTATTATAAATGTTTTATGTAAATATATTTTTTTCAGTTTCACGCTGTTATCCTATACTAAACCACTCCGCTACTCATGTTCGCCGAATTTCGGAGGCATTTCGTGTTGAGTGGCGGAACTTAACGCAACACTTTACGTCGAGACCAAAGCGCAGAAATGATCACATTAAATATTTCATTCCTCGATTGGGACTTGAACCCACAACCCATCGCGTTAACAGTTATACACTAGTGCCCCTGCGCCACGATTCACCACTGTAGGTCTATGTAAATAAATAACTTAATGAATTACATGCTATTGCATTCGACGCCGCCAGCAAATTTTTACTTTTGAATCTCTCAACTCAACCTTTATGTGTATAGATATATACAAAAAAATATGGTCACTGATACTACACTTTCTCTACACACAAATAATTAGGTAAATAGGAGGTAATAAAAAAAAATTCTACGCAATTATAGCTTTATTTTGTAGAGGCCGTCGTGGGGTTGATTCCTCCTGGTAAGTAAACAAAGCGAGGCGTTGAGTTCCGCCACTCAACACACAATGTCTCAATGATTGGACGATCGTGGAGAAAGGAGTATTTTAACACTAGGTTTCATCTTCTGCCATATACGGGATTCAGCGTGAAACTAAGAAAAAATATATATTAAATATATTTCTTTTCATTTTCAGCCAAACATCAAACATCCCAATTTACAATTTCGTGTCAGGAGCACAAAATCCACAAAAATGGGGTGATTTCTTAGAGTATAACATTAAATATGGCATTGACAAACCTACTATAAAGGCTCTGTGGTAAGAAGTTTGTAATCATTTGTTTAAATTACAGAACAGAGAACGGAGTGTTTTTCTTTGCCTAGCCTGCTATTAGCGGGATACAGCGTGATAACAAAACAAACGGTTAAGAATGAAGCAGACTAGAGCACGAAGTATTCCGTGCCGTTATCTACAAAAACGGCAAAAATATTAAGGCATTAAAAATAAAATTTCTACTGACCAACTATGGTCATGAGATACCTTTGGTAACAGACGGGCAGACAGACAGATCGACGGACAGCGGAATCTTAGAAATAGGGTCCGGTCTCTTTGAGTATGGCACCCTAAAAATGGTATAGACAAGCCAAGCAAGAATGTTTCCTTTACCGTGATTTTTTTTAAACTCTTATGGTACGTTTTGACTACAACAGAAATTTCAACATCAATGTGTGTACGAACTGTTTACACTTGAACAGATTTTTTGTGTCTATTGTAATAATCAAATCAGCTTTACGCTTTATTCCGCACACAGCAGGGTAGGCAGAGGGAACTTAGTGTTAAGACACTCCGTTCCCCACTTTCTGCCGAATTCTGGAAGCATTGCGTGTTGAGTGGCAGAACTCAACGCCGCGCTTTGCCTCGATATCAGAGCGTAGAATTGGACATATAAATTCAAGTAAATATTTCATCTCCTCGAGTGAGGATCGAACCCAGAACCAGTCGGTTTTACAGTCACACTTTGCGCCGCTGCGCCACGACTGGCCTCATTCTATTGTAAATGTACGAAAAAAATTGTTCGAGCTATCAGCAACGTTGAATTTTTTAAAACCCAGTTTCAAAATAAAGCTAATTCAAATATACATATAATTTCAGGTACTTCAGTTTGTATCCAACAAATAATTTTTATAAGTTCGTATTTTTGGATTTCTTCCTACATTATTTGCCTGCGCTATTGATTGATATCTTCAGTGCTTTGACGGGAAAGAAACGAGTGTGAGTATAATTCTACGGGATTAAGTTTCACGCTGTATCCTGCATACAGCAGGGTAGGCTGAGGCGAAACAGTATTAGGACACTCCATTCCCCACGCACTTCTGAATTTACGAGGCATTTGCGCGTTGAATGTTGGAACTCAACGCCGCGCTTTTTCTTGTTATCAGAGCGGAAGAAATTTACACTATAAAAAAGTCGTGGAAGATGTTGTTGTAGAACAGTGGCATTTGACTGTAAACGATTGAGGGTCGATTCTCTAACCAAGCAGGAATCGACTCTCAATCGTCGGGAAATGAATGATTTATATTTCCTCCTTTTGGCAATAAGACAAAAGGCGGTGTTAAATTCAGCCACTCAACACGCAAATCTCAACAGAGCGTCTTGACACCTTGTTCTACCTACCTTGCTAGATGCGGTACTCGTACAGTGTAAGGCTAAAATTCACCTTATATATATAACTATAAAATTATAAGAGATATAAATATTTATAACTATTGTAGCTAAAACGATAAACAATTAAACTAAAAATATAATATTTTTTCTTTCAGAATGCTAAAATTCTATACAAAACTAAGAAAATTAGCCAATATCCTGTTTTACTTTTCCACCCAAGAATGGAAGTTCAGCGACGAGAACGTCAAGGATATGTGGAGTTCCATTTCTACGCAGGATAGAACTGTGTTCCCTTTTAGTATTGGTGAAATTTCATGGGATTATATGGCGGAGACTTTCTTGCTAGGTAAGAGGACTATCGATTTTTCTATTTGTAATAAATAAAAAAGTATTTTTGGAAGCCATATTGGCACAGCGAGGCCAGTTCTCATTGAAAATGTAGTTAGATTCCCACTCGGGAAATTATTATGTTGCGTGGCGTTGAGTTTCGCAATTCAACAACCAATGTCTCCAAAATTTTCAATGCGTGGGGAAGAGTGTGTTTTAACACTAGGTTCCCCCTGGTTACTACTATATGGGGGATACGGCGTGCTGCGTATTGTTAAGAACATTCACGGGAATGTATCCTATTGTAATTAATATTATATATTTAGATCCGAGGTCCCCTAGAACACGGATCAAATCAAGTTTCTTTTTGCTGCATTTTGTATGAAATTCACCGCGTAATGAATTTATATATTAGATAGTTATATTTTACACATTTGTAAAAGTTATATTGTTGGTTCTAATTTCTGTCTTAACTAAAAATCTTAAATAAAATATGGGCACAAAAGTCCCCAATGTCCCCTACATATGGGCCCCTAAAATAATATTTTTTATTTAT
Organism: Heliconius erato x Heliconius himera; assembly: GCA_013421005.1. Lineage (NCBI taxonomy): Eukaryota > Metazoa > Arthropoda > Insecta > Lepidoptera > Nymphalidae > Heliconius > Heliconius erato x Heliconius himera. The sequence continues at coordinate 12,609 of JAATLQ010037125.1, read as the reverse complement.
AATTTTTACTCCAAATTTATGTGAGCCCATGGGCTCTAGCATGTCCAAAGACACTGATAAATTGTCATCTTTATGTGTTACGTTCAGTATTTTTACAAAGTTTTCTTTTACAGGTTTACGAGTATATTTGGTGAAAGATGATCTGTCAACGTTGCCTCAAGCAAGGAAGAAGTGGAACAGGTATGTGTAGCTCCATGATTAACCCTGCACATAGCAGGGAAGGCAGAGGGACCTTGAAGGTTAATACATTCCGTTACCCAAGGATCACTTCCAGAGAAGTTTAAGTTAGTGTAAATTGCAACATACTACCAGAGCGGGGAAATGAAAAAAAATCATACATTAAATATCTTATTTGAGACCGTCGTGTTGTGGGTTCCATGTCCACTCAGGGGAACCAAATATCCATAATACTACATGATACATGACTGTAATACATGACATACTAACTGGACTTTTAGTTTATGTAAATGGAACATGCAGGTATGACTTTATTAAATACTTTACTTTGATGTCCTACTGCGTAACATCATTATGACAGAACGTAGATATATGTAATATTTTTATCATGTCATTCCGTCAAATCAAAATCATAAGCTCATATAATATTTACGTAACAGACTAGAAAATCAAAAAAATCAGTTTGACGCTATACCTGTCCCGCACAAAGCAGGGTAGGCAGGGGAACATAGTGTTAAGACACTTCGTGCCCCACTTTCCGCCAAATTCGTGTTGAGTGGCGGAACTGAACGCCGCACTTTGCCTCAACACCAGAGCGAAAAAAAAAATATTTAAATATTTTATTTCCTCAAGAGAAGATCGAACCCACATCCAATCATGTTTACAGTCACACTTTGTGCCCTTGCGCCACGACTGGCCTCAAGATTGCCTAGACTTGTAAATTGTAATACGGGCAGTCCATCAATCACTTGATGTTTTTTAATTTTATTAACCTTTATTTTTTTTCATTACAGACTATACTATCTTCATCAGTTGGTGAAAATCACAACTTTATGCTTAGTGTTATATTTAGGTTATTTATTATTTAAAACATTGTTCAGTCTTGTATTGGGCTAGATATAAGTAAAATATGTAAATATATATAAATAGCGATCCAAACGCGGCTTCGCCCACTTGAATTTATTGTTATATCATAGCAAAATTATAAAAAATATTTCATAAATCGTATATTTCTGTACAATTTAATCTAAATTCTCTCAGTAGTTTTTGAGTGAAAGTGGAACAAACATTCACCCTCACAAACTTTCACTATTATGATATTAATAGTATTAGAAATACTTATATGAAAGTTAAAATAATTTTCTATAAAATATTTGTAAAGGTAATCGATTTCAATTGAACATGTTATTTAGTATGATAATTAGTTTTTTTTAGTACAAGCCGGAGTTTCAGAAATATGCTCATTTTGCTTATTATATAGTTAACTTTGCTATAATTGAACAATAATTACATATGTAAATAATTTATTAAGGGAAGGATTAATATACAAAGTAAATTAAAATAGTTGCCCTACAGCGTACAGGCGTATCTGGAGATATTTTCTGGAGTGGGGGTGGGGGTTGAGGGAGGGGGGTAACGATCGTGAAAATGTTGTTTTTTAAATTTATTTTTAGTTTCTATAATTTCTGCTTTCACCAGACTATTTTGGGGTGGGCACGGACCTTCCCCCCCCTTTTCCTACGCCCATGCCTATGTATGTACGGAAATCGCATATAGTAGGGTAGACAGAGGAAGCCTAGTGTAAAGTTACTCCATTCTGCATGCCTCGCCCAATTCTTCGAGACACTGTGTGCTGAGTGTTGGACCTCAACACCGCCCTGTCTTGTTACCAGAGCGAAGACGATAAAAACTATTCATTCCCCTGAGTAGAAATCGAATCCACCTGTCCACCAGTCATTTCTTTTACATTTTAAATATTTATTTATAAATTAACACAATAAATTTTATAAGGTCGGGTGAAAAGTATTTTCATATTGTTCATATAAAGGAAAATATTTTATTTAGGTATAATTTTTTTTATTTATTTATAATATGTATGTGCCATGATCCCATTCCTGTAGAAATTTTGACTTTTTATATAAAAAAAATCTGACAAGTAGTATTCACAGTGTTCTTTTGAGGCTTTTATGCTTCCTAAAGATATCTGCAATGACCGAAAAAGGTGGAAATCTGATGGAGCAAGGTCAGGGCTATGCAGCGCATGCTTCAACACATCCCAGCCAAGCTCTCTCAATTTTTGCTGCGTGGCTATAGATGAGTGCGATCTAGCGTTGTCATGGCGGAACACCACGCCCTTCCTATTTACCAGCTCCGGCCGATTCTCAGTTCCTTTTAAGAAGCAGTAGAGGTCAGAATCGATAGTTTTACCCGGTGGCAAAAGCTCATAGTGGGCCATTCCTTTCAAATCCCACCATATAAAAGCATCACTTTGTGCCGAATCACATACGTTCATTCTGCTTGCTTGAAAAACAATTGAAAAATGGCGGGAACTAGTTTTTATTTTATTTATTGCTTCTTCAGAATGTCACGTTTAAAGGTATTAAAACCAGCCAGTTACATTTAGTACAAAGAGGTTTGATTACTAATAATTCATTTAAAATACGATAATAATTTGCTCCGACCTATTATATACATATATGTATATACAATTTATTATATAATATGGCATTTTTGCATGGCCATTATATTTTTGTATAGAAAAATTAAGATATTTGAACGGGTACATTTATTGTGAAGTAGTGTCATTTAAGCTAAGTGACAGTTTTCCATGATAATTTTTGTTAAAAGATGGTCATTTTTTATACGATTTTCTGAATTCTTAGACATACTTAAATGTGTATAGCTATTGAAATTTGTGTAATATAAAGTGTAATAAAAAATATATAAATGTTTTTTACTTATACAGATGTACTTTATTTTCCATTCCTTTAAAACATTTCTCGTTAGGTGGTGGAACTGAATACCACCTATTATCAAACTATATCTTTAAATTTATTTTTTAGTTTCACTTGTATCCCTAATCAAGCAGAGTAAGCAGAGGGAACCTAGTGTTAAGACACTCCGTTCTGCTTTCCGCTGAAATATCCAGCGAATTCCGACGAAATAAATTATCGATGCGTGTTGAGTGACCGATGTCAACGACGCGTATTGCTTCGTTACAAAGGCGAGGAAATTAAAATATTAATATAGATATTTTATTTTCCCGAGTAGGAATCGAACCCACAACTGTCATATTTACCCCTGTGCCAAAATGGCCTCCCAAATATTTTTTAAAAACTACTCATTTAAAATATTTTTTTTATTCAAAATTATTAAAAACACTAAATTTATTTATAAAAGCACTTTATTACCTAATATACAAATACAACACAATTTCATACATTCACTATACATCAATATAACACAGATAATAATAAATTATCTAAAATATTTAAAAAAATATATATTATATAATACATTTATAAGAAAAAGAATTATTAATTTATAATATTATGAGCTGTTATTTACACACTTCGCCACATTTCGCTGAATTCTGGAAGGATTCCATAAAGCGCCAGAATTCGGCGAAAAGTCGGATATACGGTTTGTCTTAACTCTAGGTTCCCCGGTTCATAGGCCAGGAATATAGCGTGAAGCTAAAAAAATCCACAAAAAAAATCACAGAATTATAAACATTATTTTCTATTTATCATTTTTATAAAAAGTCCTTATTTTCATTTTCACGCTGTATTATGCATGCAGCACGGTAGGAAGAGAGATCGTAGTCTTAAGACAATCCGTTCTCCGCTTTTAATACGAATTCGAGACATTGTGTGTTGATTGGCGGAACTCAACAAAAACAGTTTATATTCTTTTTCAATGAAATAATGTTTATTTTTTAATAGACCTTACTAAAAAAAACTACAAATTATATTATTTATATTACACGCTTATGTTTAAATTCTCACATAAAAATCACATTTTATAATTCAATCAACTAATTGTAAGTAAACGTTTAAGGCAAAATAAAATAAAAAAATAATATTACTAAGCTGAAGAGTTAGTTTGTTTGAACGCGTTAATCTCAGGAACTGATGTGTTCTGATTGATTTTCTTTTTGTATTGGATATTCTATTTATAGTGGAAGGCTAGAGGCTATTATATATTGCACCGATGTAGCCCACTGTACCTGAGGTCAGAGTTACCTCCCGCAATTAGACCGGTCAATCTTATAAAACCTCTTTTTGCTCTAGGGCTTTTCTAATTCCCTTAAATAAAAGAATACCTTAAACATTTTCTTTCTAATATAAATGTTTACAGAAACTACAACTAATAAAAGCTTGTATATAATATAGACTGCCTTTGCTTAAACATAATATCTACATACCGTCTGGCCATAACAAATATTGTTACAATTAAAAATAAACAAAATATATACTTTTGAATTTGGAATCTGTTTTTTTTTATACAATTGTTCAGTATGTTTTCATGTTTTCGCGCCAATATATATTATTAGAAAACGGAAGGGGTTAACGTTTTTTAAAAAAACACGATAAAAACACATATCGTCTATATGTTTCTAAATTATTTGGAAAGTAAGATGTAATTGCAATAAGTGATATATATGTATGTATCACCAATAACAATACTTCACTGAATGAAATGAAACTATCAAATGACTTTTTTCGACTTGGCTTTATTGCAGTTGAACTGAACTAGTCTTGACAGGGTCAAGACTAGTCCTCGATTGAGACGATTCCACTGTTTTTATAGTCTTTTTTCACCTACATCTACCCTCTTTTACACGAATTCGCTAACAAAATAATAAAATATTTTGTTATATTAAAATGGAATGTTGTGATAAAGAGAACTAAATCGCTTTGATTGCATTGCATAAAGCAGGTATGCAGCCAAATACGATTTTTTAAATACTCCAAATTCTTGATATTAGACAAATGTTTGTGTACCAGGCTATTGAAAGGTACAAATAAACCTGTTTGTGACAGAAAGAGATCTGGCAGTACACGAAGTATTCGTACGAAAAGAGCGATCAAAGCAGTAAGAGATAAAATTCGAAGAAATCCTATCCACAAGAAAATTATTTTGTCTCGGAAGAAAAAGATAGCAGCTAGAACCATGTCACACATTTTAAAAGATGACTTAGGACTATTGCAGCCCTTAAGAGACGCACTGGTTATTTCTCAACCGACAATTTAAAAAAAAATAGGGTGGTGAAATCAAACAACTACTTAAGCAGGTCACAGGTAAAAAAAGTTTACGGATAAGAAACTTTTACAATTGATCAATATTTTTAACAAACAAAATTATTGTATTTATGCTGTAGTTTTAGTTAGTAAGACATGCTCTAAATTTGATGATAATTTAAAGTCCCTAAAACAATTCCTACGATTAGCAGCTAAAGGAGAACACTTCGAATAAGCTTTATAGATATTTATTGGTTTTATATTAATGTATTAAACTAACACATTGTACTAGTTATAAACTTTACGTAGAATAAAAAAATGTTTTTTTTGTAACAATATTTATGGCAAGACCAAGTATATAAAAAAAATCCAGCATTTATTCTATTTTGGCAATACATGTAAAAAATAACTTTTATAATAATATTAAGTGTTTTTTTACTATTTTAAAGTATTATTCCATAGTACAGATAGAAAAATATTATAGAAAACGATTTTTTTGTTTAAATACGTCTTCAATTTTTTTTTTGAACCCGGAACCTAGTGTTAAGACACTCCGTTTCCATTAAGACACTTCTGTCATAATTCTGCGGGCATTACGTATTAATTTACGGGCATTACGTACTATTACGTGTTGTCCAGTTATCAGAGCGAAAAAAATAAAATAATTCACTCCACGAATGACAATCGAACCCACAACCGTCACGTTTATAGCCCTTTATTCATTTATAAATTATTTTACTACATTTTAAATATGTTTTAATACAATGTACTTATATCATAATACCGATATATACATATACTACATTAAGATTATTTGCATATACTTAATAATATAGGATAAAAGGAAGACGACATTATTTGTTATTAATAAAAATGTCAAAAGTATTTTATTATTCAAGTATTTTATTAAAACTAGACTTTTTATAATGAAAAGAAGACTTTTTGAGCAAAAAACAACGATTACATGGAATAGGATATCGTGTCTTTATAAGCTGATACTTGAAAGTCACAACGAGATTTTTTTGTTTTTATTGTTTCAAATACCGCTTTACAAAATTATTTAGGACTAGCGGACGACTGTAGTCAATAATGTATAAATAACTATACGCGCTTAGACACAGTTATTTTAAAATCACAGACAAAACCTTCAATTTTTTATGTTTATAGATATTGCATTTCTTTTTCCCTGATTTTTTTTTCATTTAAAAAAAAATATTAAATACTATATTTTTTTTAATTCTTCATATAAATGCATTAAGCGCAAATACCTTATAGAGTGGCTTTTTGATCTTTTGGTGTTAAAATAAATACTAGGTAGGTTAACACCTGAGTACTTAACAGTACTCATATTTTTTAGGGTTTACATAATTTCATAATACGACTTATTGTAATATTTACTGTTTAATTTCTTGAAAATTAATACTAATTTCTTTCAAAATATAGTTGTAGCTGTCAAAAAAAATGTTTTTTTTTTAAATAAAAATATATACAAAAAAATTGTACTAACGTACTTTATAGGAATTGGACCTTGATACCAAATATATTTTATTAACTAAATAATTATAAAACAAGTGGATTATAACAAAAGAAATAACCCGATTGCATAAACTATATTAATATATTCAGTAACACTAACGCCAAGACAAATCCTACGACGTATTGGTTATCACGTAACAGTTACTAGGGCACAACAGAACGGAGATATATATATATATATATATATATATACACACGCGCTTATAACATAACTCTCTTTTTTGGGCTTCGACGTATTGTAATATTTCGTAGACGTATTGAAAAAAAAACAATTATACTGTTTGTGCTACGAAGAAAGAAAAAATAACTATGCGTATTATTAGTGCCATACATCCACGAACTTAAAAAAAATATGTTGTTCTTACAAATATTATCATTATAGACAAAAAAATCTAATATTTAACAAAAATACTCCAAAAACTGGCAACATATACATTTTTAAAATTATTTCTAATAAAAAAAATTGAAAACTAATGAAACAACAAAAATCCATTACGTACATTCTTTTTTCTTCATTTAATTTAATATTGCCATTTAAAAATTCTCTGTGTTTTTTTAACGACATATTTTTTATTAACAAAATCTCAAGTTTTAAAATTCCTTTACAATTATACAATCAATGCTCATGGCCCATTGTCAATAATACTGGCAGCATCGCACCCACAGCCAAAATAACGACCTCACACAACGCTAGCCCGCCAAAACCAGCCATTTTGTTTGGGACGCCATCTTGCATTGGCAAGAGTGTGTGTGTATGCGAGTGTGCGTGTGTGTTTGTATGAGTGAGCTCTGGTAAAACGTGAACTGTTGCTACGTATAGAAACGTACCTGCTGAGAATAACATGGCGATACCTGGAAAGAAAGTTGTGTAATTAGTAAATATTATATTTAAATAGAGTGTAATTGCGTCAGTTGTAGGTTCGATTACCACTTAAAGGAAATAAATTATTTCATTACTCCGTTCTAGTAGATAAAATGCGGCATGGAGTATCGTCATTCAACACGCAGTGTTTCGACAATTGGTATAAAAAACGGAGTTTCTTAACACTAGCTTTTCCCGGACTACCCTGCTATGGGGTATACAGCTTGACATTAAAAAAAAATCAATGTGAAAGACAACAATAAACATTACAATAACTTATAATGTTTATTGTCGTTACGCTACTACGCTGTATCCCGCATATAGCAAGAATAGGAATTTAATTAAATAATTGCATTAAATATCTTCATTACATTAGAAATCAATCTACATATTTTCAAATTTAACAGATTGAAAGTTTATTGATATAATTTAAGTTTTTTTTTAATATAACCATATATAATCTGCAAAAGAAATATGTATTAAAAATCAATATTAAAACACTAAAAACTATTTAATATAATTAAAAATTATTTAAAAGTCCGGCTCGAAGAACTAAAATTTTTTTATACAAAAATAATAAAAAAAGTATTTATTACCTGTAGCATTAAAATCGCTCAAAGTCTGCTTACTTTCATTACCTATACCGAAATAGGTGAGCAATGCTAATAATGGCGCCGAACACGAGAAAACTAAAAGGTGTTTTCGGATACGATTCCTGAAATGACAAAAAAAATAGCTTTATGCTATACAGCATGTTACGCAGATAGAAACTTGGATTGAGACATTGCATACCCCACACAACGCCTAATTTTTGCGCGTTGAGTGGCGAAACTCAACGCCGCCATTTGCATAATTACAACAGCGAGCAAATGAAAATAATTCATTCCCCCGAGTGAGAAACGAACCCAAATTTTCATTCCATTTTCATTCATAGATAAATTAAAACGGCATCTCAAGATCGATCTCAGAGTTGAGAGCGATTTATAAATAGGGGCTTAGACATTCCATTTTCAGCATACTTTATGTCATAAATTATTAAAGCTTATATAAATAAAATTAAAAAAAAATCCATAATGTCCTAAAACTGTGTATATTTTTTTTTGTTAAAAATCGAACCGAAACTAACCTCTCAAGACCGGCGTGCATCAAAAACGTGACAAGGCCGAAAGCTGCAGGTGCTTTATGAAGCATTATAGCTAGAAATACTATAATTTCTACATCAGCATGAGAAGTTGTAGCTGCGGCGCCTAGGGCTATACCATCGGCTGAAAATTACAAAAAATATTAACATAATAATGTTGTTATATTTTAATTAGTAATATTGTATTATGTTATGTTTAACAGATTTAAATTAGTATCTACAATGATCTAGCTATATACATCAAAATAACATATAGGCAAAACTTTAAAACATTTTGTATAATTTGGCTATAATATTACAATAAATTTAAGCGGGCGAAGCCGCAAGTGGGTTGCTAGTATGATATATAAGTAATATATATTTTACTCACCAGCAGCGTGTACTACAAGACCGACGGTTGCAGTAATATTTTTCTCCGTTGGATTACTCGCGTCGTTGTATCTTGATGACATTTGATCTACCAATAACATGAATACAAAACCTGGAAAAAAATATATACAAAATATAAATATATAAAAAATATATACAAAATAAAACTGAGGCCAGTCGTGGCGCAGCGGCACGAGTTGTGATTGTAAAACCGACTGGTTGAGGGTCTCCACTCGGGGAGATGAAATATTTACTTAAATTTATATTTCTCTTTCTTCGCTCTGGTGTCGACGTTAAGCGCGGCGTTGAGTTCTGCCACTCAACACGCAATGCCTCCAGAATTCGGCAGAAAGTGGGGAACGGAGTGTCTTAACACTAGGTTCCATCTGCCTACCCTGCTGTGTGCGTGAAGCTGATTTAATTTATATACAAAATATGTGTGTTGACATGCCATTTAAAAGAAGAATAACAATACAAATGGTAATGGTAATGGGTGCTCATCTTATTATACAGCTAATAAAATAACTAATATTTTTAAAGAACATATATATTAATTGAGGCCGGTCGTGGCGCAGCGGCACGAGGTGTGACTGCAAAACCGACTGGTTGTGGGTTCGATCCCCACTCGAGGAGATGAAATATTTACTTAAATTTATATTTTCATTTCTTCGCTCTGGTGTCGAGGTTAAGCGCGGCGTTGAGTTCTGCCACTCAACACACAATGCCTCCAGAATTCGGCAGAAAGTGGAGAACGGAGTGTCTTAACACTAGGTTCCCTCTGCCTACCCTGCTGTGTGCGGGATTCAGCGTGAAGCTAATTTAATTTTTAATATATATTAATTTGTTCATTATTTATAACAACCAAACGTTCTTTTTTGATACGCTCTTTTTGATCTGCTCTTTTGACGCTCGGTTAGCGTCACATATAGCGACATCTCATTTACACGCACTCTTCTTTGTGTGCAAGGATCGTAAATCGTAGTTGGTTACTATTAGAGCATAATATATTCCGATATTATGCTCTAATACCATATGATAAGAACTATATGATAAGTACGGATTTAATTCTTAGCCTTGAATGCTTATAATTCGAAGGACTTTTAATGTTGAAGGTTAGATGTTTTTGTTCTTTGCGTTTTTCTTTGTGTTTGTATTTAATGGAAATAAAAAACTTTAAAAAATGTATATAAAAATAAATTTATTTTAATAACTCGCTTATTTTTTATTGTGCAATAGTATAGACAAAGAATACAGATAGTTTTTATTCTGAAATAAGTTTATTACTTATTTCATTTTAATGTTACAGTCAACAAAACACTCTGCCAAATGAGTATATTAAATTAATATACTAAAGCGTAAAAATAGTCGGCATTTTAAATAGTATATCATTAAATATGGCCGCTGCGATCATATTGCTAAATGAACATATTGAACTAATAAGAAGACACATCGCGTAAAAAACAGGTTTTATAAGAAGAGCCTATCGTCTATTCACGTTCATAAAATAGAATACTTGCGGACACTCCTAGTAAATATTACAAAAATTTACTATAGGTACATAAACATGTTTGTTTCCTAATGCCCTCTGATCAAATCTCTTTTCCACACATTCGATAAACCGAATCATGATGATTAATCGTTTTTTTATGTTTAGTCTCTAAAATGAACAAAACAGAAAACAAAGTGTTTCACCACTAGAAATTGACATGGAGGTGAGGACATCAATTTCCGACTTATCAAACACCAGCATTATTTTTAGAACGGCTCTTCCAGTCCATCACATATTGTGACATCCGTTTGACATTGGTGAAGGCCCTCTGTGAAGACCTCGTAAACACAACTTATATATTTGTATAGTCAATTTATTGAGATCCATTAAACTCAAGTTACTCATAATTTCTTATTTTAGCTTCACCTGTATCCCACACATAGCACGGTAGGCATGGGGAAACTACTGTTAAGACATTTCGTTCACAACTTTCCGCCGAATACTGGAAGCATTGCTGTTGAGTCGCGGAACTCAACGCTGCACTGCCTCGTTACCAGAACGAGGAAATGACAATATAAATCAATAAGTTAATTATCTAAACACAAGCACAGATGTACAAAAAGCAAGGACTATCAAAATCTGTGATAGAATAAAATTTATGGAATAATTAAAAAGAAAACAATAAAGAAAGATATTAGTACTTACCTAAGACTAAAGAAATTCCAATGACTGAATGAAGGTCATCATGTCCACTCGGTTCAGGAGTATAATCCTTTGTCACCATAACGGTTCTTTCTGAGAAAAGAGCTCTCACTCCTTCAGGTATTATAACTGCTAACGCTGTACCGACTAAAAGGCCAGCACCGAATACCGTCACTTTTTGGAGTTTATCCTAAAAAACAGATGAATTGAAATACATTTAAAAAAGGCAGCAATGGGAATTTACTGTAATATGTTCCATTCGCCAGGCACCGCCCAATTTTCGAGCTATTGCGTGTTGAGTGACGGAACTCTGAGCCGCGCTTTGTCTGCCAGAGAGAGGAAATGAAAATAGTTAGAAGATCAAGCTCAAACCATCGCGTTTACATTCAGACACTGTCACTACTCCACGACAACCAAACTGACATGGCGCTACCTTGTTTAACATCCGATTGGATGTCAAACCAAGGCGACATACCAGCTCCTACTCGCACGCATAAGTGATTTCTGTAAAGAGACTTTACAGACTGTAGCAAGGGTCCGCTCTCATTGTACTGGAGTAGTATCTCCCATAATTTCGCTCTCAAAATTCTGTCAAATATCTTTTCCAAGTTCACAAAAGCACAGAAAGCTTTTTGTTTAAGGACCAAAAATTTTTCCGTGATCATGCAGAGGGAAAAGATCTGATCCATACACCCTCTTCCAGGTCTAAACCCTCTTTGGGCCTCCTACGACAACCTTTCAGATCACTCTTGCATTATATATAGGCTTATATGATATTATTTTAACCCACCCAATATATTATAATTCTTTTTAAATTAATTATTGTTAGCATAAGTTTCTTATAATGTAGTAATAGGTGTCACTGTAAATACAAGTACGTCATTTGATATTGTTTCCATTATCGATTGTATTAAGTGGCGGTAGTGTGCTGCGTCTTTTCCGGTGGATTTCCAATATAAGCATAAACGACACGGCACTCGTGTTCATTACGTTCTAAGATATTGTCAAGACAACTTGTCATTACAATTCATATTTCAATATTGTGACTACGAGAGTATATGTGTATATAGCAAGTGTAAATAAATTTATTGTAAAAGCTGGATTTCGTGTCTGATTTGTTGGTTCGCCTAACAGTTCAGAAGCGGGATTACGAAAGGATATACAAAATTTCCTGCCACGCTCATAAAGTGTAAGTAGACCATATATATATTCTTTTTTTTTCTTTTCTCTCATTTTTCTTACTCCTTAAAGATTAGCTGAATAATTTGTATGTAAATTGAGTTCTCTATCATTTTTAATTTTTCTATTC
>JAATLQ010037124.1:0-48048 GCA_013421005.1 Heliconius erato x Heliconius himera | reverse complement strand
CTGACATTTTGTTTAATAGTAAACTTTTATATCGCGCGATCAATTTAATACATTGTTACACGTTCTCACAAATACATATATACCTATATATATAGGTATACCTATGTACATACACACAAACACATATCGTGTTTGAGACCTTGATGGTTCAATGTCGATATCAGTATGTAATCGATATTTTGCCTAGAAACTACTCTCTACTTAAAACAGTCTAAATCAGATTTTATAAGCGTATTGTTCGTAGTTGCCGTGTCACGCGACTAGATACTTAGTAACATAGCGACCACTGCTGTTATTATGGGAATGTCCCGACTTTTTTCTATTTTTTTTTAATGTAAAAGTAAGTTATAATGATGATTTATATGGCTAAACAATATATTTTGAGGCTTCACGCTCTGTCCCGCACATAGCAGAGAAAGCAGAGGGAACTTGGGAAGTGTTGAGACACTCCGTTTCCCACTCTCCATTAAATTCTGGAGGCATTGCGTATTAAATGGTGGAACTCATCGCCGCGCTTCGACTCGTTCCAAGACCGAGAAAATAAGAAATCAGCTTCACGCTGTATCCGGCACACAGCAGAGTAGGCAGAGGTAATCTAGAGTTAAGACACTCCGTTGCCCACTTTTCTGCAGTCTTTGCGTGCTGAGTGGCGGAAATCAACGCCCCGTTTTGCAACGACACCAGAGCGAAGATAAGGAAATATAAATTTAAATAGAAAAAAAAAAATATTTGTAAAAACAAAAACCCCGACTGCATCAAACTAAAAAGAAAATAAACAAACCCAATAGTTTATTAGGATTAACAGTCGGGACCTCTTTAAATTATGCGGGGTTCCTGGTGAAGATTTTATTGATTGAAGAATTACTTATAGGTCCCGACTGTTAATCCTAATAAACTATTGGGCTTGTTTATTTTCTTTTTAGTTTGATGCAGTCGGGGTTTTTGTTTTTACAAATATTTTTTTATTTTTCATTTTTTCTTAGAATTTATTATGGTAATGATAATCATGATATACCTTTTTAAAATCCTGAAATTGAGCTCTTGAATTTGATACCCATATTGTAGTATTCGAAACGAATTTTTTTTTTTACTAAGTACAATGGCGTACCACAGCCGCCATGATTATTTTTTATTAACGTCATCTATACAAGAACACTTGGGCTGCTAATACGAATCTAACGATACCTTAAATATGTAAATCCGTTCAGCGGTTCTGGAGATACGAGGTAATAAAGAATATTACATACATACAAGATACGCGTGAAAAACATAACCCTTCCTTAGCAGTCGGGAATAAGAATATTTTTATATTTCATTTCCTCGAGTGAAAAACTCATAACCTGTCGCGCTTATAATTGCACGCTTGTGCCTCTGCGCCGCTATTTTAAACTTATTATTATTGCGTTCGTTTTGTTGCTATTTTCCCCCATACGAATTGATCCTATGACCTACGACATGGAGAGCAAATGTGTGGATTGTGTTCACTATTTACAAATGTAACTAAATAAAATTAAAAATATCGATGTTTCATTACATTTGTTAAAAAGTTAAGAGGATAGGCTTCCGGCTCATGGGAGATAAAAGTTAAAATTACATTTCACAAAACAATAAGTATATACTCGTATTTCTGAAATGTTTAACTCACATGGCTTTATTTGTGTTTCAATAACATAATAAATAAAATCAAATCAGCTTCACGCTGTATCCCGCACACAGCAGGGTAGGCAGAGGGAACCTAGTGTTAAGACACTCCGTTCCCCACTTTCTGCCGAATTCTGGAGGCACTGCGTGATGAGTGGCAGAACTCAACGCCGCGCTTATCCTCGACACCAGAGCGAAGAAATGGAAATATAAATTTAAGTAAATATTTCATCTCCTCGAGTGGGGATCGAACCCACAACCAGACGGTTTTACAGTCACACCTCGTGCCGCTGCGCCCGGAATGGCCTCTAAATAATAAATAATAATAATATAATGGACATAATAAATAATTCCGTTAAATAAATAATCGAGTTCTGTTTTTGTGTTTTGTATACATGTAAAGATGGAGCTGTCAATTCTTTAAGTAAAATAACCATTTTAAATGAAGTACCTTACGTACAGTTACAGAAAGCAATTGCCTTTTCACTTTGCCTATCCAGATTTGTGAAATAAAAATAATTTTGCATATATATTTTCATATTGGTTACTATGGTGGCTTATCTATTTTTATTCATTGTACAATTTTAACATATAAAAACGTTTCAAGATCTGGTACTGGTTCGACTATGTTTAGAATGTGCGATCAACCAGTAAGCTCATTGAAAATATTCTTACAGTGGTACATTGTGGGTTGCTGTAATAATAAAAATCGATATAATTATCGATTTTTAAACATCCCTGATAAAATAATTAAGAAATGGATGCGAAGCTTTGTACATAATTCCGAGATTTATTTGTGAGCTTGCAAGAAGAAATAATGTTAAAATTAAAAAAAAAAATGATGTAGATATAAGGGAGAGTCGGGTAGCCACGGACAAGATATTTATTTAGTACATAATACATAAATTTTAAATAGAAAATGTATTATATAAAATTATGTGATATTTTATTAAATTAGAATTGCTTTAATTCAGATTTTTCTGCTCCACTCAAAAAATACCCAAGAGTAATTGTGACCTCGACCGAATTTATACAATTTTTATGTTAAAAAATTAAAAAAATCAAGAATTACAATGGCATTAAAACTTTGTTTACTACAATTATAAATGATAACAATAATTCATTAATGATTCATAAACGAAATACTTGCCTAAGATTTTCAAAATCTGTGCCTGAAAAGTGAACGGCACACGACAAAATCTTGATTTCAAAAATCGATTGTCATTTGTTTTTTTGTTCAATTACTGCTGCGACTAATATCTCAAGCAATATCAGCGTTGCAAATACTTTAAGATATGCACTATTTTTCTCTAGTTCCTAGATTTCCTAAAAACAACATTGGCTCAAGCTACCCCACTCTCCCCTGTACACTTATCTATGAAACGAAATCTCAAACAAATAATAAATTAACAGAGACCTAATAAGAAAACATCAGTGTCATAAAGAGCGAAATACTTAATTAGGTAAATAAATCTCATGTCGTTGTTTTGTTTAAGTTTATGAACGTTTCATTTTCTCGAGTGGAGTTTGAGAGCTGGCTGTAAACTGTAAAGATTTTACTGTTTTCAGTTTGATGCTTACCTTAGAAAGCTTTATCATGTGGATGCGAGAGATGGAACAATGGCTTATATAACCCTGGTGCTGCAATGCGTTTTGAATTTTTAATATTTTAGGTTCTAATTTTTAGGTTTTAAGTGAATTTTTTTTAGTGTAGTCGATACGGTGGTATTTAATAATAAAAAAATAATAATTGGAAATTGAACATAAATAGATTAATGGTGTCAAAATTTCATTGAAACTAGTACTACTATTTAGGAATGTAAGATATAATACTAAGAAAAGGCTAAAATGATGTTGGTGATCCATTTATTATAGTTTTAAATAAATAAACATAACACAACCTATTGTAGTGTTTTTAATATTAATACATCTAATATTAATATTAAAAACAGTACAATGGGCCGCCTTATCGCTACGAGAGCCATCTCTTCCAGGCAACCTTTGGGTAGAGGAGAGAATATATTGTCTGAAAAGGGAAGTGGTGTACCGAGTTGATATCTTTTTCTTGTGTTGTTATACATACATGTATATACATATATATATATACATACATACTAATTCGATTATATACGTAGATTGATAAAATAAACGTTTATGAGTAGTAGGCAGAGGGAACTTAGTGTTAAGAAACTCCGTTCCCCATTTCCCGACGAATTTGGGAGGTATTGCGTGTTGAGTGGCGGAAATCAACGCCACTCTTTGCCTCGACACCTGAGCGAATATAAATTTAAATAAATATTTCAATTCCTCGAGTGGGGATCGAACCCACAACCGACGCGTTACAGTCACACCCTTGTGCCCCTGGGTCCCAACGGGCTTATTAACGGATGCTTACGCATAGAAGGAAATTTATTTTTAATATAATGTAACATAAAAAATATAGCTGTCTATAGGTACATATAAAACTAAATACTAAAGACTCAAACGCATCCCCGCTTTTTTAACATATTTTTATAATATAGCCATGTTTTATAATAGTATATATTTATAAAAAATGTTTTTAATGATAATTTTTTAATTTTTTTTTCTTTTCCTTTCTTAATACCTCGAATGTGTAGAAAGTTTTATGATAATAAGTTGAGTTGTTTTGACGTGAAAGCGTAACAAACAAACTTACATTCATATTTAGAATATGTTTAACAAAATATTTAAAGGTATTTGCAAAGAATATTTGATATGCCATAATTCGAGTGAGCTAAATCTCAGGGTAAGTTTTTATAATTGCGGCAGTCAAACCTAAATGAAGGTTTCAATCTTCAATTTTGCTAAAAGCGTGGACTAGATTGTATAATATTGTATAACATTTACTGCCTAATAATGTCTAACTTGTTTTTGATGAAATTAAATCTATATTATAATCTTCCGAAATCATATAATTGATTTCGGAAACTGGAATACATGATGAAGAACCATAATAGTCTAGCTAATGAGCTATACAAATAAAAAAATGCGGCAGGACAACTTTTGTATGTCCAGCGTGGTGGTCAGCATTATTGTCATATAAAAATAGAGGATCGAGAAATTTCTGACGTAAAAGGTTGTGGGTTTGATTCTCTCTGGGGGAATAAATTATAAATTCTTGCTCTGATATTACCCGACAACAAACGCGGTGTTGAGTGCCACCACTCAATACGCAATGCCTCGAATATTCGCCGGAAAGTGTAGAACGGAGTGTCTTAACATAAGGTTCCATCTGCCTACCCTGCTATATGCGGGATACAGCGTGAAGCTGATAAAATAAAAATAAGAACCACCTAGTACGTATACTGAACCACTGTTTAATTTATATCATAAGAATGATTTACAATGTAATAAAAAAGGGCAAAACTAAAAACGTAACTGACCTAAGTTCTCCATTAGTTATAAGAAACTTATGACGATCGATAGGTTTAAGTTGAGCGAAGATTTAGGTCCGTTAATCTCAAAGTTATTGAGCGATAAATCGCTAAAATAACTACTTATAGTTTTAAGTGAGTTTTGCTGTGCATACCTAACGTGACCATTCTTTCCTTCAAAACGGGACATTGGATTTATAATTTTCAATTTTGGTTATTATATTAAAAACTATTTTTTTGTGGTTTTCAGTTTTTTCAGAAGTCTGTTTACTGTATATGTGATTTTGTATTTCTTATAGGTATAATTGACTATTGAAGCCAGTCGTGGCGCAGTGGCACGAAGTGTGACTGTAAAATCGAGTGGTTGTGGGTTCGACCCCACTCTAGGAGATAAAATATTTATTTAATATTTCCATTTCTTCGCTCTGGTGTCGAAGCAAAGCGCGGCGTTGAGTTCTGCCACTCAATACGCAATGCCTCCAGAATTCGGCAGAAAGTGGGGAACGGAGTGTCGTAACATTAGGTTCCCTCTGCCTACCCTGCTGTGTGCGGGATACAGCGTGAAGCAGATTTAATTTTTTAATTTTATATAATTGACTACAATTCTGCGTGCTTACGTTTTTTTGTGGACTATCCCATTCAGTTATCTTTTGACAATGACGTACCTTCTTATTCGAAACATAATTCGACCGACAAAATTTACGTGCCATTTCGAGAAAACGAGATACAGAAATGAAAAACGGAATAATTCCGTTGAAAACGGGACATCTGGTCACGTTTTGCATACCTATACTCGTACTTCAAATATTACACGTATTTGATCGTACCGATACTGATTGATCCTTAAACTCGAACGTACAAGTCATTTTAAAGTTATGTTATGAAAAATTAAAGGCTTGTAAAAAAATAGTTCTGTTTTAAGTAATTTTTAAAATAATAAGTTTTAGTGCTTATACCAACAATATTTAAAATATAATTTTCAATAATCATTAAAAAAAACACACACATAAAAAAACAATATAAACTAAAATATAAAAAAAAAACTGTAAATTAATTTACTCCCAAACGAAAAATAAAAGGCTTGTAAAAAAAATGGTTTTGTTACAAGTAATTTTTAAAATAATAATAAAATTTATTATTTATTAGTGCTCATCCCAACAATATGAGAAATTTAATTTTAATAATTATTTAAAAACACACACACACACACACACACATAAAAACAACAATATAAACTAAAATATAAAAAAAAACTGTCAATTAATTTATTCCAAATTAACAAAACGTCAAAAGCGATGATCGAGGGGGATCGGTCATTGAGAGTGTGCCATGAATGGTGCTGGCGCATGCGTGTGGGGTCGCCCTCCTTAGATATAAGCACGCCGCCCGTACCGTTTCCCTCACAACTTTGGCGCGCCCAAACGAACACTAAGAGGACCGCAGAACTCCCCTCTTGAACCCCTAACTACTTTTTCAGTGACTTGTGACTTAGTTGTCGTGCAGTTTTACGTACCGGTAAACTTGCGCTACTTCCCACATCCGGTTTATAAAGGTAAGATAATATAGAGAATATATGTACGATGTTAAGTTATTTGAAAGTTTTTTTAGCCGGTTGCAAATTATATGCTTGATAAATCTTGTAGGTTTTATTTATTTTATAAAACATACCAATATGAAAATGAATATACAACGGACAATAAAAAATATCAAGGGTTTTGAAAAAAAAAACGATATAAAAATATAACAAAATTAAAGCTTAAATCTACAACGTTACAATTAAAATACAATATAATTAAAATTCCTTTGTCAAAATAATACATTAAGAATTGTAATAAAAAATATTATAAATTTAAAACAGTTTTTCTCTTCAATCAAGAAATGTAATAGTTGTAACCTTTTTGTTGTACTGGATAATTGTTAATATAAAATAAAATAATCTCTACTAGAATAAGAAACTATTAAAGTTTTGAAGTCGAAAAGGAACTCTACATACATTTCCGGATAGCCTTCAGTTTTGTTTAAATGATATCAATTAATGTTTTTACAAAATTGGTCAGAAAAAGGGCAAAAATAAATAAATATAAAAAATATATATATATATTTTCGTTAATCATAAAAACTATATGAGAATATTATTCTCAACTATTACAGTATCGTCATGTACAAGTACATATAATATAAATGTCCAATTCTATATATGTATAGAATAGATATAGAATTTTATTATTTAGTTATTAGTTACAGGAACTCCCATTGCTGAAAATCCACAATATTTTTCATATACGATAAAACCTAACAATTCTATCTTTATTTTCGCTTTGTTCGTTGGCATTTTGGAAACAATAGTAAGATTGTGGGGAGGATTTTACTGTATGAGTTATTTCAATGAATACGTTGCCGTTTTTAAATGTCGGATACCTGCATATTCTTTTAAAAACAGGAAAAATATTAATCCGCCCGAATAACTTTCAATCTTGGATTCAGCTTAATCTTTACTACAGTTGCGCCTTGTCCAGCTCAATAAGAAATCTACGTTTTATAAATATTTATTAAGCAATTAAAAATAAATTGGAGGCCAGTCGTGGCGCAGGGGCAGAATAAAGGTGTGACTGTAAAAGCGAATGGTTGTGGGTTCGATTCTCATTCTAGAAAATTAAATATTTAATAATTTCATATCTTCGCTTTGGTGTACACGCAAAGCGCGGCGTTGAGTTTCGCCATTCAACGGAAATTGGAGGAAAGGCGTGTCTTAGCACTAGGTTGTCACCAGGTCTGCCCCCGGTCTTTAATCATATGTCAGAGATTACTTTTTAACTATTTTGCATCAGCATAATAATTCTTAAACAATAAAATATAATTTGCTCGGGTTGTAATTTAAAACGAATCTCTTAATAGATGCACCTCAGCTTTTACCGTAATGGAAGTAAAATATTGCAGATCAATAATGACGTTCCGGGCATATCCTGTTGGTAAATCAAAGTTGAGCATCCAGCCACTTAACTGTTTAAAACTGGATGGAGAGCTATCTTAACGTTTTTTCTTTAGTAGAGTAAGGGATTACTTGAAAGTAAATACAAAGCATTGTATACTAGTAGTCCGTACATAATGACTGAAACGACTCTATGTACGATATGTAACAATTTACTTTTACACGTAAATCATATTTCTATTTATACATGTACTAAAATATTTTTTGAAAATTAAGCGTTTTCATAATAATGTGCTGTAAATGGTAAACATTTTAGTTTTTACATTCCTAGATATAGCAAAAGTTAGGCCGAAAGAATTTAGTGTTATGACATCTTCTCTTCCATTTTTTCTAAATATATATTTTTGTAATTGTTCCTAAGTATTATTTTTTGTATATCTCTACTTAATTTTCTCGAATACCTATTAATTAACATACCCAAATATTATATTAGGAATATCTGTACGAAATTTTTTAATTTTATTAAAGGATTTGTAAATAAAAAATATGTTGTTGGACCATGTTTTTTCTATTTAACCATAAATTCTATATATTTTATTATTTAAATTTTAAAAACTCTTTTTGAAGCAATTTAACATTTTATTTGTCTGTTTTTTCGGAAAATGTACGAGATGATGATTTTATGTTAAGGCCTTTAACCACTATCGCGTAATTTTCGGGACAATGCAAGTGGCGGAACTCAACACCGCGCTTTGTCTTCTTACTAAAGCGAGGGAGAGAAAATATTTGTTTTTGGAAGTAGAGCCTACAAATGTTGCGTTTACATTGCCACGACGGCCTCAGACAAAAAAGTTGTTAAAACCAATTAATAAAATAATTTACTTACTATAAATAAAATTTTCCAAGTAAATTCAAAATATATCTCAACACATTTTCTTTCTGTATTTATCCTAATAACGAGTATTTGTTTATATAAAGCAAATTTGATGCGTGGTTCCAATTTTTTTGATTCTTAGATATATTAATTAATAATTATTGATAAATATTATGATATACTAGAGGGCGCGCGCGGCTTCGCCCGCTTATTAAGAGTGAATTCTAAAAAAACCACGAAACACATGTTCAATAAAATATTTTTAACAGTCTGAATTTAAATTTTTATAAAAATCGGTGCCAATTAAAAGATTTTTCCATATAAACTTTCAACCCCTTATTTGAACCCTTAGGGGGCGAATTCTTAAAAACCATGAAACACGTGTTCAATGAAATATTTTTAAGAGTCTGAATTTCAAATTTTATAAAAATCGGTGCAGATTAAATTATTTTTCCATACAAACTTTCAACCCCTATTTCATCGCTTTAGGGTTAAAATTTTTCAAATTCCCTTCTTAGTGGATGTCCAGAATATGAAAGTAAACATCTGCCCAAATTTCATGTTTCTACCATCAGCGGTTACGGCTCTGCGTGCGTCTTACCTCAGTCAGTCAGCACAAGTCCTTTTATATATATAGATTAAATACACACATTTTAGAATTTTTAAATGCCCAAAGCTTCGTCTCTGAAAAATATATGATTATGTTCACAAATTGATAAAAATCGCTATATTATTTATGGAGATTAAACGTCTATTGGTCTTAATCACTAGTTACTATAAAAATATATATTTTTTTATTTCAAACTTACATACAATAAAATTCGTAAAACAAAAGTTTGTTTACTATAAAAATCGACAAAACCTAAAATATTATCATAAACTACTAAACTTCTAAATCGATTCCATTATTCGTATGGTTCATTTCATTTAAAATACGTATATCTATTTAATTTTGCATAAGCAAGTAGGTACTGTTCGTACGGTACTTAAAACTATTAATGAATATTTCGGAAGGCAAACATACACTCATATCTCCATACGGATCTACGCCCGTAGCGCTTCGCCCGCTCAGTATATACTCGTAGCAACTAGCAGTAACATTAAGAGTACTGTAGTACAATATTTATTTAGTGAAATTGTTTCCTAAATGTGAAGAATATTTTATTTAAATGAAATTCAAAATAAATAAAGTATTTTATCTTTCTATATAATACGAATTTCTTAACTGTTGTTTGCTACGAATCTATTCTTATAATAAAATAGTAACTGATAGCTTTTGGTATACGGAAGATATATGAAAAACTCTATTATTGGGGGGTTTGTTTCAAATTATGGTAATTTAAAACATATTATTTTAACCTAAAACAAATTATTTTTAGAATTTTTGTTTGTTTATCTTTTTGTCTGTGCGATTGGACACGTTAATCTCAGAAACAGTTAAACCAATCTAAACGCAGTTTTCACTATTGTATTTTTGGCAACATTTAGTGGTTGATGTCTTATTTAAATTGGTTCAGAAATAAAACAGTTATATCAAAACTAATATACTTATATAAAATTATAACAAAGTATTTTAATCGACAAAATTCCTATAAAATAATTATTTTATTGAATTGGCAGAAATGTAAAACTTTTTTCAATATATGGATATTGTTTTTAAAGTGATAATGTTATTAGAATACGAAAGTAATTCATATTCGTAGGAAAATAATTGCTAAGCATAAGCGGGCGAAGCCGCGAGCACATCACAGGTACATGAAGAAAATTATAGAAAAAAATATATATTAGATATGTTTCTCTTACATTTTAATACATTAAACACTTAAACGTACCATCTGCCTTTCAACTGAATGTATATTTATCTATTATATAAAAATGGAGAAAAAAAATCAAAAGGTTCATTGCTTCGGTCAATTTGATGTATAATTTAATGAAGGTCTCAAATTACATACTATGGTGATCAAAGAATATATAAAAAAAAACGTTAACAACGATTTTACTTTTTTATTTCATAAAGTTTATTTCAGCGGAAGTTGTAAAGCGTAATCGTTTCAAATGTCAAATGTATATAATATATTTTGAAATGATGCTAAATAGTTTCATATGTTATACTAAAACTATAACAAGAACCCGCTTAAGTTATAGGTGGTTTAACAAATGAGTAAATGGGAATTTGTTGAACAATGGTAGGATTTCTGACATCGTATGAATAGCTAATGTAGTATAGAGTATAGAGGTACACTCACATACGCAGTTGTCACCATGTAAACATATTATAATAGAGTTCTAGTTGTTAAGAATAAAACATAAGCTGTGTGTGGTGAAATGTCGGGCAAAGTTAATGTTTTATATATCTATATTGTTATATAAAACATAGAGGCCAGTCGTGGCGCAGCGGCACGAGGTGTGACTGTAAAACCGACTGGTTGTGGGTTCGATGGGGAGATTAAATATTTACTTAAATTTATATTTCCATTTCTTCGCTCTGGTGTCGAGGTTAGTAGTCGCGGCGTTCAGTTCTGCCACTCAACACGCAATGCCTCCAGAATTCGGCAGAAAGGGGGAACGGAGTGTCTTAACACTAGGTTCCCTCTGCCTACTCTCTACTACTACTGCCTCTGCTGTCTGATCTGCTGTGTGCGGGATACTGCGTCAAGCTGATTTATTTATTTAAATAAAACATTAACTTTGCTCGACATTTCACCGTACACTTTTATGTTTAATATATTTTCTTATTTATATACATTACATATAATCTATAAATTTTATATATATATGTATATAAACAAGAAAATCACAATATACCTACATAAATGACCTTGTAACCATATCATGACATTCACAACTTCAAAAAAAAAATTCTACATACAAAAATACTATTTAACTCCAATGAAAATCAATACCCATGTATTTCCTAAATCCTAAACAATAATATTATATAGAATTCCTTAGTGAAACAATAATTACTAGTATTATATGAATATTTAAGTCGCCCGTCTTATCGTAGGCCCCTACACTGTCCAGGGACAATCCCTAGAGAATACGGAGCAAATTCGATGGGTTAACCAACAAATGTACCTTCTAAATTATGAGGCGAAATGTATAAAGGGGGTGTATCAGGTATAAATAGAAATTGATTTTTCAAACATCTCACGTACTTATTGGATAAAAAATCTATGTCGAAATTTATAGAAACATAAAAGAAAAATATTCAACAAGAAAATTGTAACGTGTGTTTCCGTTTATATAAAATTAATTAAATAAAATTATATCAAAAGTATTTGAGGCCAGTCGTGGCGCAGGAGCACAAACGTGTGATGTAAACGTGACAGGTTATGGGTTCGATTCCCACTCGCGGAAATGAAATGTTTAATATTTCAGTTTCTTCGTCCTGGTGTCGAGGCGGTGAATTCCGCCACTCAACACGGAGTGTCTTAACACTTGGTTCCATTTGCTTGAAGCTAAAATAAAATATCAAAAGAATAATTCGAAAATATATTATTTACATCGAAACATTAGTAATGCTTTAACGTTATTAATATCACATATATAACGTGTGTTGCTTTTAAAGTTAAAATAAAGGCACTGGTTTAGTTTATCATGGCTGGTTTGAACGTTTGGAGCGCCTTTGAGAGCTATTTAATATTGTCGTGATAGAGTTGAAACTTTGTGGAAATTTATTATCTTGCACTTTGAAGATTCATTTTAATCTCGACATTTTGAGCTTTGAAAGGAAATTTATACTTGTATGTATAAAATATTATATAATCATATTAAAATTTACATACGTATGTACCTTATAAATACTTATATATTATATGAGGCCAGTCGTGGCGCAGGGGCACAAGTGTGTGACTGTAAACGTGGCTGGCTGTGGGTTCGAATTCCATCAGAGGAAATCAAATAGTTATATCTTTGTTTCTTTGCTCTGGTGTCGTGGCAAAGCGAGACGTTGAGTTGAATGGGTAGTGGAGTGTCTCAACACCTAGGTCTAGGAAGCTGTTTTTTTTTAAGTTATAATATATATAAAATATTAGATACTCATATTAAAAATTCACTTTGGATATGTTCATACATATATACCTACTAATATTATAATCAACAAATAAGACATCATACGTTTATCGAATAAAGTAAAAAATATTTTGGAAAATAAAATGTGATTTTTTTTCAAATCTAAATATATTTAACAATTTTAATTAAAATGATTTAAAGTTATATTTTTATGAAGAAAAATATTTCTTTATAAAGAAAAAAAATATTTAATACCTTTTTATATAAATTTCGGCAGAAAGTGAGGAACGGAGTGTCTTAACACTAGGTTCCCTCTGCCTATCCTGCTGTGTGCGGGATAGCGTGAAGCTCATAATACATTGTGGTTTATATGAAAATATTTTGTCACATTCTGCTACAGTACGTAATATGAAGATGAAGCTCAGAAATGTATATTTTGTTGCAATATATGGACATTTATATAGGTGATATCGCCATATATTTCCTCGCTGGCCAATCAAATATCGAATAGAAAGCGGAGAACTGGGTATCACGTAGCTCTATTCATCTGGCCCTAGTTGTTACGAGAATTTAGACCTATACCAATAGAATTACTTTGTATAGATTTCATTATGTAAAACTAAAATTGTAAGAAAAATATTTAATTTAAAATTAGCCAGAGGGCAATCTTTTAATTTGTAGGATTAACTCCTCTTTTTGTTTGGCTTCGCACTGTATTATCCCGCACATAGGAGGGTAGGCAAGGCATGGAACCTGGCAATTTAGCATTAAGACACTCGGTTCCCATTAAGACACTGCCGTTCTCCTTTTAATTGCAAAATTGGTTATTACTGATTCATACGTAAAAATAAATAAATAGAATTTATATTGATTGTACGAAATAATACAGGCCAGTCCTGGCGCAAGGGCACAAGCGTGTGACTATAAACACAATAGGTTGTGAGTTCGATTCCCACTCGAGTAAATAAAATATTTAATATTTTCGTTTCTTCGGTATATTCGGTATTCTTCTGGTGTCAAGGCAAAACGCAGCTTAGAATTCCGCCGCTAAACACGCAATGGCTTTAGAATTCGGCGGAAAGTGGGGAGTGGAGTGTCTTAACATTACGCTTCCTCTATCCACTCCGATACTTGCAAAATACAGCGTGAAGCTGAGAAATAATAAAACATAATAAATCAATGCATATTCAAAGACAAATTATTTCGGCATTTAGTTAGGTCGAATGAATGGTAAACAAAGCATTGAACAATATGTATGGAAGGAATGAGGGTTTGATGGGCTATAGGATCCTTGCGTAAATAGAAAAAACAATTGAGCCTTTATTTTTCTAAACCGTTCTCTCGGAAAGATGAAGTAGGTATTGATATTTACAGAAACACGAATATTTCAGATAGAAATATATTTGCTGTGGGAGGGTGAGGCAGGACAAACCAATAGAACTGGATTTAAAGATTGTTTTGAGAAGTTGTGAGATTACAGTATCTTGAAAAGTCTAGAACACGATTGTGAAACTCAATTGCGTACTAACAACGGGAAACAAAATAAATAGCGTTTACCCATAAGATAAACCACAAATGTTGAAATGATATATATGAAAATTAATATTATAAATGTGAATGTAAGTCTGTTTGTGACGCCTTTATGCCAAATCTAAATCGATTATTATGAACTTTGACTCTTTTACTAAAAAAAAATTAAAAAAATATATCCTTTGGCAATTTATATTAAAATAATATTAAAATTATTTTTTTTTTGAGGCCGGTCGTGGCGCAGCGGCACGAGGTGTGACTGCAAAACCGACTGGTTGTGGGTTCGATCCCCACTCGAGGAGATGAAATATTTACTTAAATTTATATTTCCATTTCTTCGCTCTGGTGTCGAGGTTAAGCGCGGCGTTGAGTTCTGCCACTCAACACGCAATGCCTCCAGAATTCGGCAGATAGTGGGGAACGGTGTGTCTTAACACTAGGTTCCCTCTGCCTACCCTGCTGTGTGCGGGATACAGCGTGAAGCTAATTTAATTTATTTAATTTTTAATTTTAAGCGAGCGAAGTCGCATTTGAGCCTTTACTCGTTATCATTATTGATCATTATAATATTATAAATGTGTAAGTTTATGAGAATCGATGTTTGTTCCACTATCACGCAATAATTGCTGAACTGATATAGATGAAACTTAACAATAATATAACTTAAATATCAGAATAACACATAGGCTACAATTTATGTAAACATTTTGAATAATTTGGCTATAATATTATAAAATTAAAGCGAGCAAAGCCTCATTTGGGTCGCTATTTCGAGTATTTTAGTATATGTTTAAATAATATTTAACATAAACTGTTAATAGGTGAACAATACTTTTTTATATTTTTTTTACACGTCAAAAATTATGCATTTTTTTTTACAAAATAATACTACAGTTCAAGGCTATTACAATCAACTGCAATGAACACTTAGTACAAAGTTTAAAGTTTGAAGTGGCTCGAAATGAGAAAATCGTCCAAGTTTATAATCGGTGCACTTATCCGTGCCTGGGAGTCGCAACACTCCATCCTGTTGTTGCTTGATAACTTTTTGTAATAATTACCTCAACAGCCATTACTTGGTTTTATATGATTTCAAGTTTTATTCTAAATATGAAACGTGACAACATGTAGAATAAATTATTTTATTAATAAATTTGAACTTTAAACTTTTTGAAAAACGCAGCGTTCACGATAAAAAATGTCACCAGTTGCCTACCCGAGTATGTGGACCTGGACGGGTGCGAAATTAACATTATATATTTATAGAAGCCAGTCGTGGCGCAGCGGCACGAAGTGTGACTGTAAAACGGACTGGTTGTGAGTTCGATCCCAACTCGAGGAGATGAAATATCTACTTAAATGTATATTTCCATTTCTTCGCTCTGGTGTCGAGGTTAAGCGCGGCGTTGAGTTCTGCCACTCAACACGCAATGTCTCCAGAATTCGGCAGAAAGTGGGGAACGGAGTGTCATAACACTAGGTTCTCTCTGCCTACCCTGCTGTTATAATATAATTCTTAATAATCAACTATATCGCTTGTTACGTATTTATAAGCAAAATTATATTATTTGTTCATTTCGATAACATAGTTAATCTAATTGCTCTATTTATTATTTATATTTGAAACAGAAGGAAGACATTGTTCCATTGGGACAGCTTTGTAATTAAGATAAGGGCTAATCTCGTGTCGGGAACATGTTTCGAATCTATTATCTTTTGGATTGAGCTCGTCTAAATAGCATAAATGACAAGTTAACAAGTTAAAAGCAATAAAATAAATGAGTTTCACGCTGTATCCCGCACACAGCAATTTAGCCAGAGGAAATCTAGTGTTAAGACACTCTGTTCCCTATTTTCCAAATCCAGGAAGCATTGCGTTTTGAGTGACGGAACTCAACGCCATGTTTTGCCTTGACACCAGAGACAAAGACATTTAAATATAAATTTCTGATCGAATCCACACCCAGTTGCGTTTACAATCACACTTTGCCCCTGCGCCACGATTAACCTTGAGTTAACAAGTTAACTTTTGTATTTAAATAATTTTTTAAATTTATTTTCTTATACTTTATTATCCTTAAATACGGACTATAAGAAGAGATTAATTAGACAAAGCTTTTACGTTGTTCTCTTCTAAAGACCGTCGTACAAAATTTATTATCTCTTAAATGGGTGTATTACATTTATATCATCACGATTTATAGTTAATAGTAAATAAACATTTAAAGTGTTATTCCACACTTAGGAAATAAAAGTGCATTCTTAGAAAACATATAAAACTTTGAACGTAGCGGACTTTGAACCCACGCCTCTTTGACTACTTTGGAACGTATTGGTGGTCAGAGCGCTTGGACGGCTTCCAATAGGTTTTAATTTTTTTACAGTTTCTAAAAAAGTATAGTAAATAAACATGTTTTATAGTAAACAAATATGTTTAACTATTTTATTTTTAAATGTATTGAACACTTTATAGAGTGCTTATTTTCTGTCTGGCTTCACTTAAGTGCGCGCTATTTTATTTTATTTATTTAGACCGGTGGGTGGTAATTATATTGAACAAATCATACAGTAACAGTCATCTTTATTATCTATATCCTTTTAGCTAACATTATTTTAATTTTCATATTTTAATATTAAGGTGCAATAATATAGACTATATAACCATGTAGGTATTTAACCATTTTATACAATAAAATAAACAAAACATATACAAAAAAAAATAAAAAGGACCGTGTATTAAAATTCAATTTAAGTTACTACAGTATTATAAATATTTAGCATATTGTAAAAATTTGAATGTTTACCAAATTAAATAACAAAAGTAAAAACTATAATTACAAGAAAAAGTGTTTTTGATAGTTTTATATAAGAAAAGCGAATTAAGATTTTTTCTCCTACTTTTCTTATTTTAAATTAAGGTATTCAAGCCTATCCGTATCGGTTTTAAGTGACCTCAATTTTCCTAATGAAAAGGTGAGGTGGTATAAAAAACGCTATCATAGCCTTTCGATTTTGAGACAGTGAGTGAGTAATGGGGTCTCCAGAATACACTGGCGTACTCCAATACGCTTATTACTAACTAACTAACTTTTGTATAAGATTATCATCTTACGACTTTTTTTTTAAAAATTAAGTTGAATTATTTAATAGTATATACATAATTATTTTATTAAAATATATTATGGTCATCTAGGTATAACATAACCAGACGCCCGGTTTTTCGCTTATGTGTTCCGAAACATGCCACCGGGACGTACAAATGTTCCATTTTTGGTTTGGATGTTGTCGTGATTATCACAGTTTTAAATTATTTATGAAAGTGTCAATTGCACCTTAAAAATAAAGAAAACACCAATCAAACGTCAAGATAAATTAAAATTATCCTAAAAAAAACGACGACGACTAGAAAAAAGAAAGCAACCCTACAAGGTTCCATTTTGAGCCGACCGAAAAATGATCACGTTAGGTATAAATAGTATCATCTACTTATATAGCATGCTTTACCAAAATATATAATTTTAACAAATTTACAAATGTATAAATTAAATAACAAACAGTTAGTAACGTGCAGCTAAAAAATAAGATATGTTAAGTATGTATTACATTACTTATACAGAATATTACAACAAACACAAATTGAAATTTTAATATTAAAACATTAGTATTTGGTTGTGCTTTATTATTTTACCTCCATTATAATTAAAGTATACAAAAAGAATTTTTAATTGGTTTCTGATCAAATGTTCAACCCGTAGTGCACTCGTCACGGCGCAGCTGTCGCGGGCGACATAGCGCGTAAATCTGTCATAGCAGCTTATTGCCTCTATACTAGTATCGTGCTCCATACACTGGACTTTTTTATTTAGAGATTTTGAAATTTTCATATTACATCGATTTTGTAAATTATTTATATTTTACAAGCTTTTTTACGAATAAGTATGTTAAATAGTAATTTATTTCCAGAGTTAGTTCTTCTTTATATTGTTCATAATTTGTTGTCGATGTGTATAACTAAAGGCCTAAATCTTTCTATTAATATTTTCTTTGATTCGCTTTGGTACCAAGGCATAGCGCGGCGTTGAGTTCCGCCTCGTAATTTCTCAAAAAATCAATGTAAAGTGGGACTGTCTTAAAACTAGATTCCCTCTGCCTACCCCGCTATATGTGGAATACAGCATTAAGATGAAAAAATAAAAATAAACGTACTATAATAAATAATTATTTTCATATGCAAAAATAATATTAAACTGCTTATCGGGATAATTTGGATGTGGTTTGTGAAAATACAGGAAGATTCCATTTAATGTTGTTTACTTGGGTAGGCACGATGTCCGGCGAAGACGCCCGCGGGTTGAGACTAGATCAAATTATACAAACGAGGTTAAGGGATCGTCGACAATTACCTGGGAAATAGTAATTTTCGACAACTTGATTATTGCATGCGTCGTTTTGAGGGTATTTAGATAGTGAAAACATTGTACGTCATCAAACGTTAGTACTATGGTAATTTTTTAAATTTATAATTAAACTAATTATAAAAAATGTTGTTCCCATTTATAAAAAATATTCCCCCTGCCCTGCTGTGTGCGGGGTAGGCAGAGGGAACCTACTGCTAAGACACTCCGTTTCCCACTTTCTGCCGAATTCTGGAGGCATTGCGTGTTGAGTGGCAGAACTCAACGCCGCGCTTAACCTTGACACCAGAGCGAAGAAATGGAAATATAAATTTAAGTAAATATTTCATCTCCTCGGGTGGGGATCGAACCCACAACCAGTCGGTTTTACAGTCACACTTCGTGCCGCTGCGCCACGACTGGTCTCAATATAAATAAAAAATAATATTTCCTTATAAGAGTAATTTGTATCCAGCTCCATAAAAATCACAATAATAATATTATATGTATATATATTGTAACTTAAAATGTTCATTTTTTTTCATGAATATTGTTTTATTATTATTTTTGTATCTGTGATTAACATCTAGTCTATGTATGGTGCCATTACCCTATGCAAAATATGTTTTCTTATTTTATACTATTTGAGTTTTTATATTTTAGCAAGTTCGCGCGCACATTACTGTATTAACTATAATTGAAAAGGAAAAATAAAATTTCATGAAATTATGAAGTTCTTACTTTTAAACAGGTATGTCTGCTTAATCTTTCTTTTGAAATGCCGACTGATTCAAACGTTTGTTTATCCAAATATGACAGCTCTTAAAGTCTTACGCTTAAGATAGGCATTTCAGGCTGAGATTAAAAATGTTTTTAACTTCCATTCCACAAGTTGCACGATTTTTATGCTGAAAAAACATTAGTTTCTCAAGGCCTTAGGTAACAAGGAGGAAGGGCCGAAATGAATTGTTGTCGTTAATCTTAGGCTTTCCGAAAGTTTTTGATGTGTTACAAAATGAGATATGTATAAATTTTATCTTTATTTATAATTTGCCGAAAAGTGAGGAATGGAGTGTCTTAGCACTTAGTTCTCTCTGCGTAAGCTGCTATATGCGGGATACAAGCCTGACGCTAAAAAGAAAAAAAAAACCACCAAATTGGTGCATTACCGACTTGTTTTTAATTAATCACGTATTAATGTTAAACAATATAAAACACCATTGAAGCGTAGATGTTACGACTCCTCACCGTGATTTATAGCTGTTTGCTAGCTGTAATAAATCAATTTTATTGACTTAATCTACTTCTGGTTCAAGTTTTCTAGAAACCTCTTAGATCACGAGAAAAATGTGGAGCTTTAACCCCTCCCTATGCAAGCGTTATTCTGATACTTCAAGTATAATTTTAAATCGACTGGAATTTATAGAATGTCTTATGATGCATACGATGCATAAATATTTTTCTTATCATGTGTAAATTTAATAAAATCGTATATTTTTATCATTTAAACCGTTATCTACTGTATGTAGTTTGAAGATATATAAATATTTAAAACGTCAATGTTTGTCAGAAAATTTAGAATACTATCATTCATCGCACAATCCTTAATGTTTCATGTTTCTTTTTACCTTCGCGCTTGTAGGCTTAGGTAGGTTCAGCCACTCTGTTCTTGACTTATTATTAAATTTCAAGGTATAGCGTTGTGGTTTGCGGAACCGCGTCATATCATGCCTCCGCTGAGAAATGAAGATAATTTCAAATTCATTATTTTATTCCCTAGAATAAGTATTGAAGCTGCTACCATTGCATGTTAGCATCTGTACTCATAGGTACCCACTGTAAAAAATTGTACTTTAAGTTAAAAAAATGAAAACAATTTTAAAACTATGTGTATTGTATTTAAATAGATAAACGCAAGATAAGAAATATTTGTGTTCAGGTACAAAAGCGAGATGGAATTCGTAAACTAATCTAAAGTTTGATTTGGAATGCGTGAGAAACAGAACTGTCGAAATATCCATTACGTAATAAATATATTTGTTATTTTGTATTATACATAAATAAAACCTTTATAATCGGGGCCAGTCGTGGCGCAGCGGCACGAGGTGTGACTGTAAAACCGACTGGTTGTGGGTTCGATCCCCACTCGAGGAGATGAAATATTTACTTAAATTTATATTTCCATTTCTTCGCTCTGGTGTCGAGGTTAAGCGCGGCGTTGACTTCTGTCACTCAACACGCAATGCCTCCAGAATTCGGCAGAAAGTGGTGAACGGAGTGTCTTAACACCCTCTGCCTACCCTGCTGTGTGCGTGATACAGCGTGAAGGTGATTTATTTTTTATTTATTTGTATATGCAATCATTTTGTTATCTTTGTATACTGTTTCTTAAATCAGTTCTCTATTTGTCAATTTTAACAACCACTATTTAAAATACTTATAATATTAAAAGAAGTTTAATAATTGATAATGCCAACGAAAAAATGAAAATATTAAAATATATTTCATTTCATCGAGTAGTAATCGAACCCATAACCTGTCACACGCTTGTGCCTCTGCGCTACGAATGGCCTACACATAGATTATAATATTTAATTACACTAGAAGGAAGATTCTAGATAAAGAGGGTTCGCAAGCAATGCCTCGCTGTTTTTTACAATTAATTTTGCTTTATCTGTTTACAGGTACGGCTCAAGCTAAAAGTGCTCTTTACAATTAAATATTTATATATATTTCTCGTGCAATTTAACTTTTCAATGGAAATGTATATTTGTAGAGTTAAGGAGTAACTATTTGTTATAAAGGGAAATGAATTATTATATATTAATATCTCCATTTCTTCGTTCTGGCTGGTGCCTTGGTTGGGAAAAGCCCGGCGTTGAGTTCTGCCACTCAACACGTAATGCCTCGAAAAAATCGGCGGAAAGTGGAGAAAAGAATGTCTTAATATTAGAATCCCTCTGCCTTCTCTGCTATATAATAATAATAAGGATATACTCCTGAAACTAAATTTAAGTTATTCTTTATCTAAAGTACGATGTCCGAAAGATTGTCAGCTGGTTCATCTTTTTCAGTTTATCCTTCGAAAAAGGGCTCCTCTATAACTTTCCATTGTATCTCCTTTGAGACACATATCCATTCTGGTCCAGCTATCTTTCTTTTTTCTTGGTCTTTTCAACGTGTAGCTGGTCTACCTTACTCCTTCTTCTTTTACGCGGGTACCATTCTCTTCCATCTCTTCCCTTAGTTGTTACTCACATCGCTTAAAATAGTGATGTAAAGGGTCGCTTAAAATAATAGCCAAAATCACTTAAAACAAAATAAAAAAAATATATTTGAGTATCTCAAAGAAGAAAAAATATTAAAAATATACATTAGTTGTACATCTAGAAATGATGTCTTTAATAAATTGTTATCAAGTCAACTAAATAAAAGACATCCCACAAATTCCAATTTTATTGGAATTTCATATACAACCTCTGTGGGTGGACAAAGTCAAATTTAAAGGCATTCTTATTTTATTTGGCTCACCCCTATCTTTCGGACTGTTTGCCGTTTGGTTACGGTGGTTTTATGCAACTTGGCACAACCGCGGCCGTTTACTGTATCAGTTTACAACGTTATTTACTTAGGATTAGGCCAAGGAAACTTTATTAACACAATAATACATTAATCAACAATCTCGTTAACCTCTTACACGATGTGGAAGTTGATTTTGAAAATGTCCGTGGTTAGGTCTTCGTGGTAGCAGCCTTTTGACCACTTTTAACAAGATATACATGAAATTATATCATTAAATTGTAAAAAGAAATGTCTGTACAATAAATATGTTTACGAAAATTAATTTACTTATTTTTCAGCATAAGAGGGTAGGTAGAGTGAACCTAGTGTTAAGACATTCCTTTTGCCATTCACTTGATCTTCGAGATATTGCGAATAAGCGGCGGTACTTAACGCAGCCTTTACTGGAGCGGGTAAATGAAAATAATTGAAATACTATTATACTTCCGAGTAGGGCTCGGACCAACAGCCATCTCGATTACAGTCAGACACAATAACTTCAAAAATATATTAAAAGAATACGAATTATATTTGTAAAAAAAAAAATTAATCAGCTTCACGCTGTATCCCGCACACAGCAGGGTTGGCAGATGGAACCTAGGGTTAAGACACTCCGTTCCCCACTTTCTGCCGAATTCTGGAGGCATTGCGTGTTGAGTGACAGAACTCAACGCCGCGCTTAGCCTCGACACCAGAGCGAAGAAATTGAAATATAAATTTTAGTAAATATTTCATCTTCTCAAGTGCGGATCGAACCCACAACCAGTCGGTTTTACAGTCACACTTTGTGCCCCTGCGCCACGACTGGCCTCATACTACTAACTAATACTACTAATACTACTACTATTGCACACATTAATTTACTAAAACTATTAGGACGCCTTAAAGTTCTCGTCGTGTAGTGTCATTTTAATTTATAAAAATTAATACTTTTAATTGAAATATTAAATATCATAACTTTATTGTTTGATTAACTACAAAATTTACACTAAGATGTAAATTATTCCATTCGGATGTCCATCAGCCTCATTAAGTTTGTTCATAATTGCACCTCGAGCATTTTATCTTAACGAGTTTCAAATAGATTTCTCAGTGAAAATAGAAATTAATCAACTTTTATAAGAAAAAATCTTACAACGACAACTTTTTCTTACACTAACAAAGTCATCTTTCTATTGAACATATTCTCAAAAGAAGATATCCAATTTTGTTATTACTAAAATGTATCTTATTGATTTGCTCTATACATTTTAGTTACGTTTATAATTTCAAATAAATAGTTTATTCATCTTTACGTTGTATTCCGCATACAGCAGGGTAGGCAGAGGGAACCTAGTTTTAAGACTCCACTGCTTCCCACCTTTCACCGAATTTTCGAGTTATTGCGTGTGAATGGCGGAGCTCAACGCCGCGCTTTTGCTTGGTACCATAAAATAGATAAATAGATGAACATTTTTAAAATGGTCTTCTGTAAAATTGCTTTAGAGAAAATAAACGAAGATAAAGCTGTAAAATACAAATGTTTCTCAGTATAGAAATATTTTCAGTTTATATGTTTTCCAATAGGATAATACATCAGGATACATTTATTTATCTAGTTCAATTGTCACTACTAAATATATTGTCTTTGAGTATTACAAGCAACATATTATATACATAAATAACTATTACTACATTCTTTTTATATTGGTGTGTGAGATCTAAATATTTTTTAGGGTTCTGTACCTCAAAAGAAAAAATGGAATCCTTATAAGATCACTTTGTTATTCAAGTCTAGGGTTCCTTGGTGTTCCCCACCTTTCGCAGAGTTCTGGAGGCATTGCGTGTTGAGTGGCGGAATTCAACGCCGCCCTTTGAACATAAATGTTTTATTTCCTCGAGTGGGAATCAAACCTATAACCAGTCGATTTTACTGGCCTAATTTCGTATGAAATTTACTACAAACATATATTTTTAATATTTCGTATGAAATTTACTACAAATATATATATATTAAAAATATATATTTGTAGTAAATTTCATACGAAATGAATGTATACGCCCACAAACGTAATTTTCTCAATTTTTATAAGCTGTAAGTTTCTTGTTGACCTGCAATTATAAAATTGGTTCGGAATCCTCAGTACAAAAATCTGATTTGCACTTGATCGTTTTATTTTTTTTTCGTTTATACTCACATACATGAATATATATCTAATTTTCGCCGATCTTCGTAATATTAGAATTTTTAAATCGCATTTTATTTATTTATATACTTATTTTTTAAATACAGACTAATACAGAGAAATTGAGGCCGGTCGTGGCGCAGCGGCACAAGGTGTGACTGCAAAACCGACTGGTTGTGGGTTCGATCCCCACTCGAGGAGATGAAATATTTACTTAAAATTTATATTTCCATTTCTTCGCTCTGGTGTCGAGGTTAAGCGCGGCGTTGAGTTCTGCCACTCAACACGCAATGCCTCCAGAATTCGGCAGAAAGTGGGGAACGGAGTGTCTTAACACTAGGTTCCCTCTGCCTACCCTGCTGTGTGCGGGATACAGCGTGAAGCTAAAAAAAAAAAATAGAGATATAAAAAAAATGCTCGGACAATAACAAAGAAATGTTTTAAATTTGACGTGTCTGTGTATCTATAATGCCTGTTTATACGTGGTAGCAGCCAAATGACTCAACAATCAGTTTCACGCTGTATACTGCCCACCGCAGAGAAGGCAGAGCAAACCCAAAGTTAAGACACTCGGTTCCCCACTTTTCGCTAAATTATGGTATTGAGTGGCGCAGATCAACGCCGCGCTTGGCTTCGACACCAGAGAAAAGAAATGAAAATATAAATTTAAGTAAATATTTTATTTCCTCGAGTGGGACTCGAACCCACAATCAGCCGCGTTACAGTCACATTTTGCGCCCCTGCGCCACGACTGGCCTGTTTTGTTTGATTTTATTAACTATTATTGCGAGTGAAATTGCAATCCAACCAAATATTATATTATAGAGATTAGATACAGAAGAGTCGGCCTATATAAGTTCATGTTTTTACCACATTAAGTAGTTTCTGTGAAATGTTATAATTTCATTTTAAGTTTAAAGTAAAAGCTATTTAATACTTATTGTTTATTTTTCGGGTTCCATACCTCGAAAGATCACTTTGTAGTTTGTCCGTCTGTCTGTCAAGACCCCTATTCTCAGGAACGCGTAGAGGTATCATGCTGAAACTTATATAAAATACTCAGAAGCCTTGGAGCTGTGAAAAAAATCAAACGTCTAAGCCACAGCAATCAAAAGAAGCGACTTATTAGCGAGAATTCATGATACAAAAAAGGAAAAAATCCGAAAAGCGAAAATTTGATAGTTAGATTAAATAATTACAAATTTATAATTGTATTTCGTTTCATACAAAATGAGTGCATAAGTTCGCAAATTTAAGTTTGTCAACTACAAATTGTTCAACCCGTTGACGTATAATCCAAAAATAGATACGGAATCCTCGAAGGGCGAGCCCGACTTGGGCTTAACCAGATTTTTTATTGTAATATTATCATAAAGATTTTTCATACAAATCTCATACAAACATCATCATCAAATTTTTTATGAAATACATGTTTCATATATAGTGAATTATTATTGACCTTCAAACTGTAACCAGTTTTGATACTTGCACAAGATTAAGCAGAGCTATTTTCTGTAATGGCCCATAATAATTATTTTGACGCGCTAAGCGTGTTATGGGGAAAGAGAACAATTTATTTGTTGCGACGTCTATTTTACTAACAGCGGGGAAAAACCGTTAGTAACGTTTGTTAAAAACACATCTTCTGTTAGATTTTAAATGGAACATGGAAGTTTTATTTGGATATAGACAAAAGAAATTAACTGAATTGTTTTAAGAAAATATGTCATACTGCTTACTTTTTTTGTTTATTACTTTGTCTTTTAAATTAAATACACAACTTATATATAAGATGTAATAGTTATAGTATTTTTAACATTTTTCATGTTTTTTTTGATGCATGTCGTGGTGCAGGGATCTAAGCGTATCACTGTAAACGCGACAGGTTGTGGGTTTGATTTCCACTCGAAGAAATGAAATATTTTAGATTTTCATTTCTTCGTCCCGGTGCCACTCAACGCGCAATGCTTCTAGAATTCGGTGAAATGTGGGGAGCGGAGTGAATTAACAGTAGGGTCTCTCTGCCTACCTTGCTACATGCAGAATTCAGCGTGAAGCTGAAAAAAGTGATATGTTTAGGAAAGAAACATACTTCATTAGAAAACGTTAAAAAAATAACCTAACGGGATTTAAATTCGCGTCTCTTGGAAACCATCCAAGTACTCTGCCCACTAAGCCATATAGTTTTTCATATTTAGCATCAATTTACTCTTTGTTGTTCCAAAAGTTGTCTAAACTAAATCAAACTTAAAAAAAAACAAAGTTGACATTTCTCACAAAACCAGAGACAAAAAATAAAAGTAATAAACGTATTATTATCATAGTAAAAGAAAAAAAAACAAACAAGAGTTTGTTCAACAACTTGTTCTTACTTTCTCCATAGTAATTAGTATGAACCACTCATTTTGTGTCCAAACGACAGTATTATTCAAATGCGTACGCTACAACGATATCACACATATTGTTAGTGTCTCTGGTCTCCGTAATCTACACTTTTACCCTCTTTTCATAGTATTTGCAATAAAATTATCATACGAATGTATGTTGTGATGTCGTGATATTGTGTACACAATATAGATATTTCTATAATAAAATTATTTAGTGCGTGGTTAGTTTTGTAGAATGTAAAAGGTTGTCGTTGCTATTAACATTGTATTATAAGCATTTAATAAAACTGTAACTCATCGGTCTCATTTGTAGTTTTGTCTGTGCATTTGTGCACTCTGTTCTTAGAAACAGCTTAACCGATTTAAATGTAGTTTTCAATATTTTATTTCGGCAAATTCCCTACTTTTAAGGCTATTATTTTTTAGGATTTAACCACAAACGTATAGTTTTCAGATTTTTTCCTGGAATAGTATTATCCGTAGACGCTAGCTGCCAAATTTCATAATTTTAGATCAATCGGAAGTACCCTATTAATGGAAGGAAATCAATCCTTTATAGTGTCAAAATAATAACATATCTTTTTTTTAAGTAAATGTAAAAATAGGTATTTTTAGAAAATCATGGCACCATAGATCTAAGTAAGTGGTATGAATTTCAACTCGATATCTCCAAGCGCTCCTGAGATAAAGGCTCACATACAGATTGACGGACAACAATTTTTTTTCTTAAAAGGTATGGAATCCTAGAAACAAATATCAAAATAAATGTTTTATTGAATGGGCTAAGATTTTAGTTTTCAATATTTGGATATTGTCTTTAAAATGATAATGTTATTGGATCAGTAAAATAATTCAGATGAGAACATAAATAACTAGAGGGCGCGCGCGGCTTCGCCCGCTTATTAGGAGTGAATTCAAAAAAACCACGAAACACGTGTTCAATAAAATATTTTTAACAGTCTGAATTTAAATATTTATAAAAATCGGTGGCAATTTAAAGATTTTTCCATATAAATTTTCAACCCCTTATTTGAACCCTTAGGGGGTGAATTCTTAAAAACCATGAAACACGTGTTCAATGAAATATTTTTAAGAGTCTGAATTTCAAATTTTATAAAAATCGGTACAGATTAAACTTTTTTCCATACAAACTTTCAACCCTTATTTCATCCCTTTAGGGTTAAAATTTTTCAAATTCCCTTCTTAGTGGATGTCCAGAATATGAAAATAAACATCTACCCAAATTTCACGTTTCTACCATCAGCGGTTACGGCTCTGCGTGCGTCTTACCTCAGTCAGTCAGCACAAGTCCTTTTATATATATAGACTAGAGGGCGCGCGCGGCTTCGCCCGCTTATTAGGAGTGAATTATAACAGTCTGAATTTATTTTTTTATAAAAATCGGTGGCAATTTAAAGATTTTGCCATATAAACTTTCAACCCCTTATATACCCTTAGGGGGTGAATTCTTAAAAACCATGAAACACGTGTTCAATGAAATATTTTTAAAAGTCTGAATTTCAAATTTTATAAAAATCGGTGCAGATTAAAATTTTTTTCCATACAAACTTTTAACCCCTATTTCATCCCTTTAGGGTTAAAATTTTTCAAATTCCCTTCTTAGTGGATGTCCAGAATATGAAAATAAACATCTGCCCAAATTTCACGTTTCTACCATCAGCGGTTACGGCTCTGCGTGCGTCTTACCTCAGTCAGTCAGCACAAGTCCTTTTATATATATAGATTACATAACATAAGTAGACGAACGAAACCACGAATAGGTCACTAGTTTTAATACAATATAAATTAAATTTTTGCTAACATAACAATTTGTAATCAGAAAGAGACACAAAAGTAAATATCTAGCTATTTCCACATTTAATTAAAATACAAACATATTCATCAGTATAAAAACGACGCACGTGAAAGACAACAACGAATAAACTCGTAAATAATTTCTAAACAAAAAACTCTTTTAAAAGCAAAACACAATGTATTTTTCACATCGATAGGGTGTTTAATCTCGACAGTGCGCAGTCATCACTATTTAATCAATCCTAGTCAGTACTTGATTGATAGCGGAATAGGTCGAATATTTTACCAGTACAAGTTACCTGATTTGTGTAAAAATATATCTTAACAAATATAATAAATATAATGGTTGAGATACTAACCGAAATTATGTTTAAATTAGAGTATCTATTGAGGCCCGTCGTAGCGCAGGGACAGGAGTGTGTGTCCAGTTCTGGGTTCGATCCCCACGCTAGGAAATGAAATATTTATTTAAATTTATATTTTCATTTGTTCGTTCTGGTGTCGAAGCACCGTTGAGTTCCGTCACTACAGAATTCGGCGTAATTTTTTTTATGGAATAAGACAAGGCAAACGAGCGTTCGGGTCACTTGATGGTATATGATTACCGCCGCCCACGACCCCGTGCAACACCAGAGGAGAATGAATTGGGGAATGAAGTTCCTTAACACTAGGTTCCCAGGTTTCGTCTGCTTATGTTTAAATTAATTAAAAAATTAATTAATTCGTATGAAGCTCCTTAATCTTCTAAAGATTAAAATATGACTAGTTTGACATGATTAATATCAGGATAATAGACTTTGCTTCTAACTTTGTTAATTTCGCCTTTCACTTACAATATTTCACTTAATCTTCACAAATAGCGTTAGCGAATTACCAAATTATTTTCACAAGTGGTTTTGTCATATATCTATATTTAGATATATATAAATTAAAAATAATAATGAATAATATTGAAACCATAGTGGCACAGTGGAACAAGCGTGCGTATTTCTGTTATATCGTAGCCCGCAACTTCGTTTGCGTGAACTATATAATATAAAATCCTGTATCTACAGGAATAGAAACGCTTTTTCATTGCTTCTTTATACTAGCATAGACACACAGAAGAACCTACACGTCAAATTTCAGCCTTCTATGCTGCGCAGTTCCGGCTATGGGTTGTCTATAATTTATTTAGTATCAAATATGGCTCTAGATTTAATATATTGAGGCCAGTCATGGCGCAGAAGCACAAGATCGACTGATTATGGGTTCGATCCCCACTCGAGGACATGAAATATTTGAATTTGTATTTAGTGTCGTGTACTCAACACGCATTGCCTCCAGATTTCGGGGGAAAGTGGGGAATGAAATGTCTTAACACTACGTTCCCTCTGCCTACCTTGCTGTGTGCAAGATTTGATGTATTTTTATTTCATATACTTTTTAAAAAATATTATTAATTTTAATTACAATTTATATAATACATAAATAATTTATATAATTTAATCAACAATATGTAAGCTATGTATAATATTGTTTTCTTAATGGCAGGGAGCTTAATAAGTTCATTATCACACTTAAGTTGATCGAACAGAAGTCGTTAGAGGTTATTGCATAAATTATAGAATGACTAATTGAGTATTAATTACTGTATCGATTAGTACATGAATTTTGTTTAACTCGTTAAGTTTAGAGTTCATCGGAATAAACCGTCTTAACCTATAAAAGACCTAAGAAAAAAATAAATAAAAAAAATCTAATTAAATCAGCTTCAGAAGGGTAGACAGAGGGAACCTAGTGTTAAGACACTCCGTTCCCCACTGAATTAAAATTGTATGATAAATAAAGATTGTATTTCATTTTATATAATCA
The DNA here is from genome assembly GCA_013421005.1 of Heliconius erato x Heliconius himera. Taxonomy (NCBI): domain Eukaryota; kingdom Metazoa; phylum Arthropoda; class Insecta; order Lepidoptera; family Nymphalidae; genus Heliconius; species Heliconius erato x Heliconius himera. Next base: position 17,489 of record JAATLQ010037124.1, on the reverse strand, counting down.
TACAAATATCCAATAAGAATATAAAAAAATAGAGAGGAGGCCGGTCGTGGCGCAGCGGCACAAGGTGTGACTGCAAAACCGACTGGTTGTGGGTTCGATCCCCACTCGAGGAGATGAAATATTTACTTAAATTTATATTTCCATTTCTTCGCTCTGGTATCGAGGTTAAGCGCGGCGTTGAATTCTGCCACTCAACACGCAATGCCTCCAGAATTCGGCAGAAAGTGGGGAACGGAGTGTCTTAGCACTAGGTTCCCTCTGCCTACCCTGCTGTGTGCGGGATACAGCGTGAAGCTAAAAAAAAAAAATTGAGTAAAAAAAATCTTTTATACACATTTAATAAAAAACAATTCCTAAACATTTTACATTATGTAATTAATAATTGTATATATTTTCTTCGGTTGTGACATTGAAAATAGTTTTTCTAAATATTATTTTATAACATGAAAAGAGGTTTCTCATGTCATTTCCAGAGCCACTAAACTGTCGTGTTCAACAGGCTAAATAAAAACTCATTGTTCCGCGAAAACTAAGACAATACGCTGCGACATAAAAGACAGCGGACAGGGTTAAAATAAAAAAAAAAGATTGTTTGTTTTGTCTATGATAAGGTTATTATAATTGCCCGTCGGTACCATTCTTTCGCGTTTTATAATAAATAATCATTGAAGTAATGTAAGAATTCTCGATTGAGTGTTCTTTCGGATCTGTAAATAGAAACAAATGTTCATCTTCGTAGGCTTAAATGGTGTGTTGGTGTTGCAGCAACGTCCGTTATTAAAAAATGAAATATTTTATTGAATACAAAACAGTTTGACTTCCTTTGAGTGTTAGGGATACAGCGTGAAAGAAAATTTCACGCTGTATCCCTATCGGAGTAGCCAGAAAGAACTGAGCGCTAAACTCTACGGTCTCTGCATATATCTCTCACCTCTCTTTCCCTTCAGGGGGCCTCATGTTACTCCAGTAGTTTTGATACTGTGTTTTCGGGTCAACCGAGGTCTCCTCGTACCTCAAACCGCTCAATTTTCCTTCGTTAATCTTTTTTGAAATTCTTTCATAACTCATACGTTTATTATTACATGTAATAAAAAAAATCTTTTAAAAGCATTTTTTTCATATAATAGTCGCGACCCGCAACTTGATTTGTTTCGACTTTATTGCCATGCAACTTTCATTTACCACCCAGTAATTTTTTTGCATAACGTCATGTAAACTATTTAAAATTATTATTTAATAGTTATTATTATAGTTTTCTTCGAGGAGGTGGGGTATTATATCTTTCAATTTTCTAACGCAATTCATCCAGGATTTTTTTTTATTGAAAGGCGAATGACGGACATACAGACAAGCACCTATCAAATATATAAAATAGTTTTGTACTTTAGTTTTTATAAAAATTTCAAGAAGTATTTTTTGAGAATGGACTCATATTACAAAAACTAAAAAAAAAATACAAAATACTTAATTCACTAATGTAATAAAATATAACATTATTTGGGTTGTCTAAAAATATAGAGTTCAAGGAGTCATGGCTTACCTGAAATTAGGGTTTTTAAACTTTTGCGCATTGTTCACTCGAGAAAAAAATAATCAAAAAGAAGAAACATTCTAAAATCAAATTTGCGCAGCTATCAACAGCTAACTTCAGGGCGAGTATGACGTCGTCGACCGTACCGTATGATTACGTCGTAGACGCTGTACCCAAGATATTCCACGATTATTATAGCAACTTATTTAAATTTATATTATTTAAATTAACACTAACGAACTTTAATATACGGACTCTAGTCGACTAGATTCTAAAAGTTTAAATTATAATTCTTAGAAGAAAAAATATCTACTAAAATATTTTTCTAAAACTATGTCATATTATTTTAAATTACTTTGCCATTTAAATTTCGAGTGGGTAATATTTAGATCGTTCAAAATAGAAGAGAACTCTTTGATGGGTCGCTTATTAAAAGCAAAATGCTTAACAAAATTACGTATAAGATTACATTTACAAATACAATGATCCTTTTTATTATTATATATTAATAGATATAATAAACAAAATTTATTATCTCTTTATTAGCTCTCAGACATTGTTACTGGAAATTTGATCTTTAATGTAACAACTTTTATGATATTAGAAGTCAATAAAAATCAGTAGTTAAAATTAATATAATATTTATTTTTAACATTTTTAAAGTGTTATTCCACACTTAGGAAAGAAAAATACTTATTTAGAAAATGTATAACAATTTCAACGTAGCGGGACTGGAACCCGCGCCTCCTGGAAATCGACCAGGCGCTCTGACCACTAAGCCATACGTTCAAAAAACGTAATATTTAGTTCTTTAAAAAGACCACTAAGAAAGATGCAAAATAAATAAATCTTATGATAGTGATTTTACTTATTAATATTATCATAAAACATATTTAAGAATCTGAGATAGAGATCAGTCAGTCAAATCAGTAAATGTATTTTCAGGTAGGTACTCATTTCAAATTTTCAATAATTTTTATATTTTTTCTCGATATAAATTATGGGTAATAATATGTCGTAACACTTATTAGAAAATACAGTACACTAGTTATAAATAAAATCAGCTTCACGTTGTATCCAGCACACAGCAGGGTTGGCAGTGGGAGCCTAGTGTTAAGACACTCCCAATTTTGGAAACATTGCGTATTGTCTGTACCCCAGGGCAAAGAAATGGAAATATAAATTTAAATAAATGTTTTATTTTCTTGAGTAGAAATCGAACCGACAACCAGTCGCGTTTACAGTCAATTATGCCCGTGCCCAGTTAGCTATGTCAAAATAAAAACCATGATTAAATTATATAAATGTTTAAGGAGAACTGTATTTAAAATAACCACCATTTTTGTGTGAACATAAATTGGCATAGTGTCGGTAAATCATTTCCGTTTGTCAAAAAAAAAACGGAAATTGAAACATATTAAATTGTTACGAACAGTGTTCAGCTTTTATTACTGAAACTTTATTCACACAACTTTAACATTTAATGAAATATATTTTAGTTCCAATATTTTAGGGTCCCCTACCTTTTAGGGAAAAAAGAAACCCTTATAAGATCACTTTGTTGTCGGTCCGTCTGTCTGTCTGCGAAGAGCTTTTATCTCATGAATGCTCGGAGATATCAAATTGAAATTTCAACCATATATCCAGACTACGGCCTCATGATTTCTTGAAAAATAATATTTCTATATTTTCTTAAAAAAAGATATGACGGATATTTTGTATTTCGACGCTGTAAAGGGAATCAAAATTAATAGAATACTTCCGGTTTACTTAGAATTATGAAATTTAGCAGCTAGCATCTACAGGTAAACTATATATTTGTGGTTAAGAACCTAAACAATAATAGCCTTAAAGGGGAGCAAAATTTCGTATTAGAGCCGCTAGTTCAACTAAGGTATCAGATGAAAGGACTTTGGCAGTTTTTTAGGGAACCCTCGATGGGCAAGCTCGGCTCGCGCTTGTCCGGTTTTTTTAAATAATAGCAACGTAAAAGGAGACGAGTGAGGTTGGTCATGGCGCAGGAGCACCAAATGTGACTGTAAACGTGACTGGTTGTGGCTCGGATTCTCATTCGAAGAATGAAATATTTAATGAATTTTCTTTTCTTCGCGTTTGTGTCGAGGCAACATCGCGTCTAGGGTCTTCATAGACGGACAGAAGAATAACAAAGTGACCCTATAAGGATTCCGTTTTTACTTTTTGAGGTACGAAACCCTAAAAAGTAAACAATGAATATTATATTGTTGAAGAGACGTTCAGAGAGTTTCTAAAACTTTTCGAGCTCTAATTAGTAACGTTACATTAGTGTTGTCTTGTATATTGAGATGTTGTATGTCTCTTTTGAGGTTGTTCTTTAGTTATGTACAGACTGTTATTCTCATAACATTTGAAACTTGCATCGATATAATTATATATCTTTGATGTCTTAATTGACAATTATATATTTTTGGTCTTGTTATAGGTGAAGGCAGTATTTTACCTGGATTTCTTTTGAATATACATTTTTCTGTTATGTAATATTATCTTTTTATACCGTACAACGTCTCTCGTGTGTTCTCCATTCAATCACGTTGAATGGAGTATTGGCGAAGTATTTTTTGTTGAACTGGCACACTCGGAACGCCATAATATAATAAAAAGAACAGAACAAAACAGAACAGTTATATATCGTAAGTTGAAGTACATCAATATATTTATTAACCCTTAAGAGCGAAGAATTTATATATGAATAACATAACCCACTAATACGATAATGGGTGTAGAAACACTTTATTTTTAAAGGTTATGAATTATATTAGTTAATTGTAAGAAATTGTAAACAACGTTCTTTTATCAGTTAGTTTGGATCTATGTTAATAAATTTATATAGTTATATATTTTTGTAAAAAAACTAACAATAAATTGAAAATATGACTTAAACGTATTGACTTTACAAGAGGAGGCCATAATGTTTTCTCTTTTATAACAAAATGAAATCCAAATGCAAATCAAAGTTTTTATTTCTGTTGAGTAAAATATGTTGCCCTTAACTTGGCTTACTTTAATAAATTACATATTAAAAAAGTATATAGGATTTTTTCCTCACAATTGTGAGTAAAAAAAACCTTTAAATTCTTAGAGAACTTTTACTTTGTCAGTCATTTTCTATTTTTTTTTCTACTTTCATTTACAAAGTGTTCTCGTAGAGATGAAACAGAAGTTTGTCTTAATCGTCTTGATGAATCTCATCTTCTAATAAGTTCTCTTAGTCAGTCGGCTTGTCGGCAGATGCTAGTACAGGTTTGAATTTTTGTAGATACTAATTACTACTAGTATCGTGGACTCATAATCCAAAAAACAATTCTCATGTTCCATGCGTAATTCAATAAAAATCATAAGAAAGGTCAACATTTACTGTTAATTAATAGGGCACTATGACTATTATGGGTGTCGATACACCCAGGAGGCAATCGCGTGGTATAAATTGCGCGTGAGAACGGCCACTTCTCTAGTGCATTCAAGAGCTACACAGAATTCAGGATGATACACAAAAGCGTAAAGCGCTGTGACAAAAATTAAAGTGTGTAACGACTTAAAACCAAATTTAACTGGGTGTTTTTACACCCATATATCGTTTAAGGGTTAAATTTTTTTTATGAACAACAGAATGATGATACTACTAACATACGAATACACTTTTCCCTTCGAACTGGTGCTACTATAATTTCAATTATACTATGTTTCTGTGATTCGTGTATTATTACTTCACTTAATTCCATATTTTTCAATTCTTAATAAATTATTAAATATTAAATATTCATAATTTTATATTATGTTAGCTCTACATTTAAAATATATATCTATGTATTTCAAATGAAATTTTGTTACCAGCGCCATGACCTGTTGAGAGGATTATATACAGAAATAGGGCAGATCCGGCAAAATGTGTTAAGCCGCAGGATAAGGACAGTGATGCAACTTGGAGTGGCTCATATTAGATTATTTTCATTTCGGGTTGAATTAATAATTACATACAAATCTAATTTTGTTCCGAGAAAATTAGATCATACATACGAATACGTATAACAGGGTATATTTTCTAATTCCGTATTTATATATGTAATCTAGTATCGACCACTGTCATCTTGGAAAGAAACTTTTTGATAATTTACTTAAAGTTGAATCGAAAACAATAGCTTAGTATCCATCTTGATCTTATATAAAGTGATCAAACAGATTTTTTAGGGTTCCGTACATTAAAAGGAAAAAAAACGGAACCCTTATAGGATTACCATCAGGTGACCCGAACGCTCGTTTGCCTTGTCCTTTTCCATAAAAAAAAAAAAAGATTACTACCATTTATCTCGAGATCAGGTAGAGATATTAACCTGAAACTAATGAAGGAATGAAACAAACTTCTCGTCAACACAATCTAAAGATATGAGCGAGCATTTATGCATTGTTTTTGCATTTTTTATGAAATTCGCATTTTTTATGAAAATCAAATCCCGTACTACCCGTGGATCTACAGTCATGGAATTTGACACGAAATGAGAATTTATCCTTTTCCGAAAAAATCGGAAAAGTGATACACTACATTTTGAAGAAATTTTGAAATAATGGTAGGAAACCTAAAATAACAAATAAAAATAAAAATAAAGTGTGAACAAGTATTTTATAAAACAGGAAAAAACATTATCGTATACGTCTGCCAGAATTAAGCGCGGTTAAGCGCGTTAAGCAAAAGGATCATCATCATTCTTTTATATTTTTTGTTTAGTGCTCACAAAAGAAAATGTAGGTATTATATATAGGTACAGATTTTTTGAACTATTTCAATGCTTTGTTTAAATAAATAAGTAAATAAATTATAACGCTGTAAGCATTAGTAAATTCGTACTTTTCAAAAATAATATGACCCAGTATAGGTGTTACAAAAAAATGCTTTGCTGATGCCAGTCGTGGCGCAGGAGCACAAGAGTGTGTGGTAGTAAACGCGACAGGTTGTGGATTCGATTACCACTCGAGGATTGAAATATTTAATATTTTCATATCTACACTCTGGTGTCGAGACTAAGCGCGGCGTTGAGTTCCGCCAGTCTTCACGCAATGCGTCTAGAATACATGTCTTAACACTATGTTCCCCTCTCCTACCCTGCTACATGTGGGATACAGCATGAAACCGAAATTAAAAAAAAATATCTAAAGTTTTCAAATAAAAAATATAATATTCTCGTGTAAAGCAATCCTCCTATGAATGAATAGTTGTCTAGTAAGCGTATAAACATTTATATAAGTAAGGTTTTAAATAAAATGGTGTCATGAAATGAAACTGTAATATGTTGTATTTTCATACTTGCATACAGAGTGACGTGACAAAAACGTGACACGCGCTTGTACGTGTCGCATCCGCTGACAAGTTTCATGTAAAATGTGCTATAGCCGCGTTACTTATTTCTGAAATAAAAACCTTTTAGATTAAAGTACATATTTTTATTGCTTAAATTAATTTTAATTGACAAGCATATAATAAATAAAGGCCAGTCGTGGCGCAGGGGCACAAACTGTGAATGTAAATGCGATTGGTTGTGGGTTCGATCCCCTCTTGAGGCAATAAAATATTTAATTTAAGCTTCCAGAATTCGGCGGAAAGTGGAGAACGGAGTGTCTTACACTAGGTTTCCTCTGCCTGCTGTGTATGGGATACAGCGTGAAGCTGATTTGATTTGAATTTTAATTGTTTTGCTCGCGGCGTTGAGCTCCGCCTCTCAACACACAATGCCTCCAGAATTCGGCGAAAATTGGGGAATGGAAGTATCTTAGTAGTTCCCTCAGTTTACCCTGTTATGCATAGGGTACAGCTGGATAAATAAAGCACAGATTTAATGGTATTGTTGACGCAATTTAATTTAAAATCACCTTACTTATGACTTATGGAGCATGTGTAATAGAAATTATAAAACAAAAAATTAAAATATATTTACTTTCCATGTTTAATATACAAATAATTATATAAAATAGTTTCATTTATTTAAATTAAAGTAATAAAAGACTGTGACTGAAAAGGAAACATGAACAAAATTTATGTTTCATAACAAATCAAAAGGGTCGTTAGCCATTACTCTCCTTTAGAATCTATGATAGCAATATTTCTAAGGAAACTAATAAATTGAAAAAAAATATACGATTCGCTTCTTAGAATTAGTATCTTTTTGTTAATATTACGGTCAAATACTGTTTCTACTGAATTATAAATATATATGTATATATTTATTTGACCGCGACCGCCTTACTGAAACCAATAGTGTTTTATGGTGAGTTAAAAAATTAAAATTAAATTAAATCAGGTTCACGGTGTATCCCGCACATAGCAAGGTAGGCAGGGGAAATTTAATGTTAAGACCCTCTGTTCCCCACCTTCTGCTTAATTCTGGAGGCATCGCGTGGTGACAGGCGGAACTCAACGCCGCGCTTTGCCTCGACACCAGAGCGCAGAAGTGGAAATAAATATTTTATTTCCTCAAGTGGTGATCGAACCCACAACCATTAGCGTTTACAGTCACCCCCTGGCCCTGCGCCACGACTGGCCTCACTTGTTGTGTGAGGGTGAGTTATCAATTAATAACAAATAAATATATAAAGATTATACAAATTAATTGAGGCCAGTCGTGGCGCAGCGGCACAAAGTGTGACTGTAAAACCGACTGGTTGTGGGTTCGATCCCCACTCGAGGAGATTAAATATTTACTTAAATTTATATTTCCATTTCTTCGCTCTGGTGTCGAGGCAAAGCGAGGCGTTGAGTTCTGCCACTCAACACGCAATGCCTCCAGAATTCGGCAGAAAGTGAGGAACGGGGTGTCTTAACACTATGTTCCCTCTGCCTACCCTGCTGTGTGCGGGACACAGCGTGAAGCTGAAAAAAAAAATATACTAAGCACATTAGAAATTAAAGGAGCTAAATATATTTTTCATAAAATTGAAACCAAATACACTAGATTTTGAAGTCGATGCACACAAAGTTGCTGCAGTTAGTATGTTAGAAGGTACTTATACAAGTTCGCTTCAATTTGCATAGTAATCGAATCCCAAACTAAGTTTAATATACACTCAGTATATGTGATCTTATTACCATCAGGTGGGCACGTATTACCCTAACAATGTACTGTCAAAATCTAAGCACGTCCTATCCTTATACTCACTAATTATATAGCTAATATTGTTAGGCACTCAATAATACTATTATATTAGACCAATATATAATGAAGTGGTCCATATTGTGAGAATAATCGACTTTAGAATTGGTTTATTAATTATGTTATACGCCCATGTGAAAGAAGTGTTTGTGTTTTACACGTGGTTTGGTTTTTTTTTTTAGTTTCACATTGTATCCCGTTTGTAGCAGGGTAGGCAAAGGCCTAGTGTTAAGATACGCCGCTTCCCACTTTTCATTGAATTCTGGTGGCATTACGTTTTGTTTGGCGGAGTTCAACGTCGCGGTTTTTGCCTTTGTAGTAAAGCGAAGAAATTAAAATATTAATAAATAATAATTCACTACTTCGAGTGGGAATCGAACCCATAAACGTCACGTTATAGTCACACCCTTGTCCCAGCACCACCTCTGGCGTCCTAGATTATTAATGCTCGATATATTTTTGATTGGTTTAACAAAAAAGTTCTCGAAGGATAAAAGTGAAATATTATTCTATAAAAGTTTATTCGAACAAGTTTTAAGTGTTTTATCTTCATACATTTTATTTCTAAATTGTTTTAACATTATCTTCAATATGAATAAAGGTTTACTCAGAACTTAGCCTTAGAAGGTAACAACTAAGTTGTATCTATTTAGGAAGTTTTAATAAATAAAATTTACATACAATTCTAGTTTGTAACAGTTTAGCCGCGTTTGTAGATCATATGAATTATTTTAAAAAAAATTTTGAGCTTAAAATTTTGAGTAGGCAAAGGGAGGCTAGTGTTAAGACACTCCGCAACCCACTTTCCACCGAATTCTGACGTTGCGCGTTGAAAAGCGAAACTAGAAGCAGCTTTGGCTGTACAGTACGAAGAAACGAAAGTATTAAATATTTCATTTCCTCGAGTAGGATATGAACCCACAACCTCTTTGCGTTTACAGTCATAGGCTTGTGTCCCTGCGCCACTACTGTCCCCATTAAGTGACTTAAATTAATTTATTAATAAATTCGAGCTTGAACTTTCTTAATATTATGGTGGGGGTCGCTCCGATATGATTTGTCAAAAATCCCTTTGATAACAACAAATAATTATTACGAGAGGAACTAGGAACTTCATAACTAAATAATTTCCAATATTGGTTATTTATATACTGGATATTATACATAAAATAATGGATTATTAATAGTCGAATTGCTAATAAAAATGTTAATTTATAAAAGGTAATAATCTAAAATGTAATAATCTACCTATTATTAAAAATTTTTTTTTATAAATCAAATCAGCTTCACGCTGTACTGCACACAGCATGGTAGGCAGAGGGAACCTAGTGTAACACACTCCGTTCCCCACTTTCTGCCGAATTGGAGGCATTGCGTGTTAAGTGGCAGAACTCAAAGCCGCGCTTTAAGAATTTAGAATTGCTTATAAAAATGTTAAGTTATAAAAGGTAATAATGTAAAATGTAATAATCTACCTATTATTGAAAATACTTTTTTTATGAATCTCATATTTCTTATAGCGTCACGCTAAACGAACCTACTGTTAAGACACTCCGTTCCGCCCAGTTCCGGAGGCATTACGGGTCGAGTGGCGGAACACAACGCCGAGGCTTTTCCTCGACACCAGAGCGAAAAAAATGGAAATATTAAACACTTCATTTCCTCCAATGGGAATCGAACCCACACCTGTCGCGTTTACAGTTACACTTTGTGCCTCTGCGCCACGACTGGCCTCATATTGTGTATAGAATTTACCAGTAAGTGGTTTGGTAATCAATACAGGTACCTATCGGTACCTACAGTCACAGGTCCTTATCACTATATAATACCCAATTAGATCAAGTCTAATTAGATATTAAGTGATTGGTGTATACAGGCAGGTGGCAGATGCGATCTGGTGCTTGGCCACTCATGTCCGGTTCCATTGTTCTGTTTACTGGTAATCAGGGACGAGCGGACGAGCGGACGAGCTTGCAGCTTGTTTGTAGAGGAAAATATATGATTATAAAATATTCTTTATTATTTTGTAAGAAAATTATTATTATTTTTATATGGCTTAATTGATATATTTTAATAAATATAAATAAACAGCTTCACTCTGTATCCTGCCCACAGCAGGGTAGGCAGAGGGAAACTAGTGTTAAGACACTCCGTTCACCACTTTCCACCGAGTTCTGGAGGCATACGTGTTGAGCGGTGGAACTCAACGCTGCGCTTTGCCTTGACACCAGAGCGAAGAAATGAAAATATAAATGTAAATAAATATTTCATTTTCTCGAGTGGAGATCGAACCCGCAACCAGTCGATTTTACAGTCACACTTTGTGCCCCTGCGCCACGACTGGCCTCAATAATAAGTATAATTTTAATAAAAATTAAAAAGTTTACAATCATTAATATATTATACACCTATCTTCGTCCTCCAGGGAAGTAAATAGATTCTGATATAGAAATATGATATATGCATCGAATTCGAAAGTGCATACAATTTTTAAATAAAACGAGAAGTGGAACAAAGTAGTTTTGCAAGGGTTCCTATTTTGACACGTCTTGAACATCTTACGATATAACGTCTTTAAAAAAAAGTATCGGTAACGGTGTCTAAATTTCTGTAAATACCTCTAGGTGGGACAAGAATTGTGCTCAAATATATACTTGTATATAATGCTATAATTTTCAATGCCGTTTTTTATCAGTAATATACCACATCAACTGCAGGAGTATTTATCGTTGGAATTGCATTTTAATTAATCTCATTGCTTTTATTATACACTCAAGTATATGAATATTTTACAAAACTCAAAAAAAATCATGGATGGAATCATGGACCCAGCATGAGCATGAGAGCCGCCTCAGGATACGCGCTATCTCACATAATACTGCTCTTCTGAATCCGATTTTTGATCCAACAGCTAAGCGATAATCTCTTAAGATGTTAGTCTTTTCGCTATTAAGTCGTAAAGTAAAATCGATATTTCACATGATAGTGACCTTGATCAAGTCCAAATTCAAGAGAGCTTCAAGAGATTATCATCATGTGGAAAAACAATGTAAATGTTCCTAGTACAGCGCACTTGTCGGTCTACTAGCGCTTTACTGGGAACAATATACATATCAGTAATAATAGAACGATCTCAATAGAGCGAAGCACAGCTACGTTCAAGAACAGACGTGGTAGAGCACCTCTAAGTTCAAAAGCCGGTATAATAGAACAATGTGCATTATATAGAAAAAGAATACGTAGTAACGTGATAAGACTTAAATGGTACTAATAAAAATAATACATGAGGATTTAGGCCAGTCGTGGCGCAGGGCTATGGGTTCGGTTCCCACTCGAGGAAATGAAATGATTAATAACAGCGTGAAGTTGAAAAAACAAATCATACATACATACAGGTGCCCTAGATAGGATACTTCGGCCAGCTTAAATTAGGTCATGTCGATCATTCTCTTTACACCGTCACTTTGACATGAAACCCGAAATTATATTAACTACGTTTCCTGTGCAGTGCAGGTACAAATTCAATACTCTATCAATATAATTCTATTTATACAAATATTATTCTTTAATATCTTGTTTTGCATTTAAACATGGTTCACATGTTAAGTTTCTTTATTGACTAAGAAATGCAATTTTAATAATAATTTGATTTAAAATAAAAAAATATATGTTTTTTTTTTACTTTAGCTGTTTATTCATCTTTACAGCCATTTGTTTTATTTATAAGCAATCTGTCAAGTTTTTTTTGTATTTTAATAAGACTTTAAAATTCTTAAATATTATCGAACTCGTCTGGATTAAAACTAATCTGGACAAATAAATACTATACTTACTAACTTAAGTATTATATATATTATAGGTCAGTCGTCACTTTGTGCCCACAAAGTGTGACTTGTAAAAGCGAATGGTTGTTAGTTCTGCCACTCAACACGCGATGCAAAAGTGGGGAACGGAGTGTTTTAACACTACCTTCCCTCTGCCTACCCTGCTGTGTGCGGGATACAGCGTGAAGCTGATTATATATAATTTTTGTTTTTCAAACAATATTTTCCTTGTTTCAGAAAAGTTGAACCAGTGTCAAGCTTTTAAACACTATAGCAATCATGGTAAGTATATTCAAGAATTCTCATTCAAGTTTTCTCATAAGAAAGAAAAATAATATTTTTTTGTACACTTTTCACTTTTTTGTTCCTAACAATATATGTTTATCATATACTTTATTTGAGGCCAGTCGCGGCGCATCTGCACGAGGTGTGACTGCAAAACCGACTGGTCGTGGGTTCGATCCCCGCTCGAGGAGATGAAATATTTACTTAAATTTATATTTACGTTTCTTCGCTCTGGTGTCGAGGTTAAGCGCGGCGTTGAGTTTGAGAATTCGGCAGAAAGTGGGGAAAGGAGTGTCTTAAAACTAGGTTCCTTCTGCCTACCCTGCTGTGTGCGGGAAGCTGATTTATTTATTTTTATTTATATACTTTATCAACGTATCGTATAAGTTATATATAAGTTTTGTAAAAAAAATTATAAAATATTTTTCATCAATTTTCTTATTTTTTTAGCTCTACACTGTATTTCACACATAACAGAGTAGGCAGCGGGAACCTCTGAAACTAGTAATAAAGCACTCTTTTCGCTTAAATTAGGACATTTCTGTTCTTTACTTTCCGCCGAATTCTGAAGGCATTGCGCGTGGAATGGCCGAACTTAACGCCGCGCTTTACCTCGCTAGAACCCACAGCCGTCGCGCATACATGTTACAGTCACATTCTTGTGCCTCTGCGCCATGACGACCTTATTATAAATATAGGAGGTATATTTACGACACAATAATAATAGACGATCACTACAAGTTCAGAATGTGAATCACGTAAAGAAAGAAACGACACTATGTACCCTAAACAGACAAATTGGCACATATAAAGATAAAAAGATAAGTTGTAAAAAGTAATAGGTTGTTAAGGTGGGATATCAGATCTTTCGTATTTTTTTGTTTATGGTTATCAATTCATATATACATATTATGTTGAAATTAACATTTCATTTAAAAACAATATCGGAAACAGAATTTTATTTGTTATTATTAGATTTTTTTAAGGCCAGTCGTGGGGTAGTGGCACAAGCGTGTGACTGGAAACGCGACAGGTTGTGGGTTCGAGGATTTTTTTTTTAATTTCTTCGCTCTGGTGTCGAGGTAAAAAACATTGAGGTCCGCCACTCAACACGCAATTTTCCAGAATTCGGCGGAAAATGGGGAAATGAGTATATTAAGCCTAGGGTCCCTCAGCCAACTCTACTGATTACGGGATACAGCGTTAAGCTAAAAAAAAATACATTACATTAGATTAACTTAATATTTATGATGCACATTAGTTCCTAGTTCCTAGTTCCTACTATAACTAATACTAAAATGACGTTATTTCGTTAAAATTATGCATCGCGCGGAGTGCTCTTAAGTCCCAAGTAAAATGAGGGGAAGTCATTTGTTGTTCCCCTTTATTTAGAGCATCTCGATAATAAATTAGTTAGGACAACTTTCCGCGCAGGTTGACGATATTAATTGAGAAAGAAGGTTTCACTTTTCGATGTCCAGTATAGTTTACAAGTTTTCACACTGGAACAATTCTTGAAACTTAAGGTTTAGTTAGAACTTCAAGAGCTTCTCCCGAGAACTACAGAAGGAATCAGCTGCATTCATGCTAAACTTTCAAAGAAACCTTCCATTTAGTTTGACCATAGTTTTGTAATTTCTGTTTAAATTTTGTTGGTACGTTCGTGCTTCTGTTTAGTGCGAGATAATTAATGTTATTTATTTATTATAATAATATTTAATAAATTATTTATGATTTGAGTCCAGTCGTGGCGCAGTAACACATTTTGGCAGGTTCGATTCCCACTCGAGGAAATGAATTGTTTAATATTTACATTTCTTCGCCCCGATGTCAAAGCAAAGTGTAGCGTTGAGTTAAAATAAAATAAACATTAAATAAGCTTTACGCTGTATCCCGCGTGTTGAGTTCCACTACTCAAAACGCAATGCCTCCAATATTCAGCGCAAAGTGGGAAGCGAATTTGTCCTACCACTAGACTCTCGGATGCTCTACTGCTCGGATACAGTGTCAAGCTGAAAAAAAAATTGTATGGCTTGGAAGAAAACATTCTAAAATTATTTTAATCATTGAGGCCAGTCGTGGCGTAGGGGCACATAGTGTGACTGTAAAACCGACTGGTCGTGGGTTCGATCCCCACTCGAGGGGATGAAATATTTACTTAAATTTATATTTCCATTTCTTCGTTCTGGTGTCGAGGCAAAGCGCGGGGTTGAGTTCTGCTACTCAACACGCAATGCCACCAGAATCCGGCAGAAAGTGGGGAACGGAGTGTCTTAGCACTAGGTTCCTTTCTGCCTACCCTACTGTGTGCGTGATACAGCGGGAAGCTGATTTATTTATTTATTTTAATCATTTGTAACTCACATAGTTTAAGGCTGGTCAATTATTATTAATCTTTGGAACTACATGTGTATACATATGGTTATTAAAAATAGTATTATGAAACTTGCATCTTAACAAAATTAAGTATGTATTAAACATTTAAATTAATTCTAATAAATACTCAATATACAAATTATATATGTGTATGGAAAATGAGGGATTACAGTGTGAAGCTAAAAAACCTTTTTTAAAACTTTAAAAAAATATAGCTTCCAGCATATATATTTCTTATTATTTAAAAATAATGTACGAGAAATGTGTTTCACTAAAATTTTGCACATCATAGTTAGTAGGATGGCATACGGCTTATGTATGACTTTTAATATTAGCATAGTGAATGCAAAACTGAGCTTTCGAAATGTTAAAGTTTCATATTTCGTGTCTTTATAATGTATAGGTATACGCCCATGTACCTTTAGTTAACGAACAAATGAACCAAACTTAATGTGCGACTGTAAACGCGATAGGTTCTGGATTCGATTCCCACTCGAGGAAATACAATATTTAATGTGTTCATATCCTCGCTCTGATAACGAGGCAAAACGCGACGTTGAGTCCCGCCACTTAAGGCGCAATGTCTCCAGAATTCAACGGAAATTGGGGAACAGAAATGTCTCAATGGGAATTGACTGTCTTAAGATTAGGTTCCCAGGTTCCCTGCGCCTACCTACTCTGCTTTGTGCGAGACAGAGCGAAGCTAAAAAAGTCTGGTTAATTGCGAGTCTGACCCGTCCACCGAGGCTTCCGTACCAATTTCAGGATTGTAGGTCAACGGGAAGTACAACTTCTACAAATTGACAAACATAAAATAGCAAGGATAAATCTGAAAATTTTATATTGATTTCAGCTTAATATCTCCACGTGATCTCGAGATAAATGGTCGTGATAGACGGACAGACCAAAAACAAAGTGATCCTATAAGGGTTCCCTTTTTCGTTTTGAAGTACGGAACCCTAAAAATGTTGCAAGTGAAATAATATATGTAATGAGTTCATGCAATAACCACGTGAAGTGGTCACTTAAAATCATATTATTATTATTTTTTTAATTTTTTGTAACAGACTATTTTTAAATTCTACTATAAATGTATATGTACCTTGAGCTTGTGTGCCAATACAATATTCTTTCAATTCAAACATTTTTACCTGGCTTATGCGGTTATACAATATAAGTACATACGAATAAATTTACTACGGAAGCGTGTAGGTCGGTTATGATTCTTATATCTTACTTAAATTAAATCAAGTTAAATCAGCTTCTGCGTTGTATCCCGCGCACAGCAGGGTAGGCAGAGGGAACCTAGTGTTAAGACACTCCGTTCCCCACTTATCGCTGAATTTCGGAGGCATTGCGTATATTGAACTTTACACCACGCTGTGCCTCGACACCAGAGCAAGGAAATGGAAATAAAAATTTAAATAAATATAACGTTTAAATAAATATATCAGGCCAGTTGTGGCGCAGGGGCACAAAGTGTGATTGTAAAACCGACTGGTTGTGGGTTCGATCCCCACTCGAGGAGATGAAATTAAACTAAAACTTAAATTTATATTTCCATTCCTTCGCTCTGGTGTCGAGGCTAAGCGCGGCGTTGAGTTCTTCTGAGTTCTCAACACGCAATGCCTCCAGAATTCAGCAGAAAGTGGGGAACGGAGTGTCTTAACACAAGGTTCCCTCTGCCTACCCTGTTATATGCGGGATACAGCGTGAAGCTGATTGAAATAAACATTTAAATAATTATAACATTTCCTCGAGTGGAGATCGAACTCACAACCAGTCGCGTTGACAGTCTGTGCCTCTGTCCTCTGCTCTGTCCTCATATCTAATTTACTTGATAAAAATTATGACTAAGCGGTATTTGTGTACATAGGATTAAAAAAAATGTTGACTCAATTATGACTAGTTGCCTAGTATACTAAATAGTAGTATTAATTGGGCTTTAAAATGCAGATAAAATGATTCATGTTTCCTGAATATATTAGTATATTCACTTTCACTTTGTAAAAAAACAATCAGTTAACAAAGATAGCAAAGTTGTAAGGATCTACGTTCTAGGGTCATACTCAGAAAAGTGTACATTTTCGAATTCGTAACGTAACTGATGAGTAACAATACTGATAATATTTGTTACGAAACTGATGTCATAAGGCATTATTCACAACAAAACAAGGATGTTATATGAATAAAAGTAGTTTTTTTTATTTTGTTTTTTTTTTTAACAAATCAAAAATTTAAAAATTTAATCGTTGATTTAACAGATTATAAATGTAAAAAGTAAACATAACAAAGTGA
>JAATLQ010037123.1:0-48043 GCA_013421005.1 Heliconius erato x Heliconius himera | reverse complement strand
GATGACCAATCTTCGACGTTTTCGATACCGTACGTCAAAACGGGCCTTCGTGCTACCAATTGTTGTTTACTGCGTTCGAGTATCTCGATAGTCGAACGTAACACGATACAAAAAATGGTTCGTGCTGGCATGAGCTAGTTCCCTTTACGCACGGTAGGGGCGCTGTTCAATTCCTATACAAATTGCTCTCGATGACGATACGAATACTTTTTCGATAGTTTTTCGTGCTTGAGCTACTGATCGAAGAAATGAAAATATAAATGTAAGTAAATATTTGATCTCCCCGAATGGGGATCGAACCCACAACCAGTCGATTTTACAGTCACACACTGTGCCCCTGCGCCACCACTGGCCTCTATTATTTTAACTTCAATTATTAAATTTATATATTTAATTTTTTATTTACTTTTTAAATATTTATTTAAATTTCAAATAACAATTACCTAAATTCCATTTCAATCCACTTGTAGTAACACTTTGACAAGCTTCACCTATAGGAACCAATGCGCACCAAGCTTTTTTCACTTTTCGACTTTCTTCTGGAACATTTATAATATGGTCCCCAGGCTCCAGAAGCCAGGATATGGAATCGTCCGACAGAATATACATTTTAGTATGCGGTTGAAATAAATTCATCTCCTTCACTAAGTGCAAAGTTTGAATATTGCCTAAAATTTGATCAATCCTTCCTGAACTTTGGACTATCGCGATTACATTGTCAAGCTGTAAATAAAAAAAAAACCGAATTTAACAAAAAAACACTTTATAATACAGATTGACTCGATAAGAATAAATATTAATTAAGTTAGCTTAGTTACGATAAATATTGCAGAGAAATAAACGATTCACTGCCTTTACCCTTACTATCCTATAATAAAAGCTTATTTATTTCATTAATATAATATTTTGCATACTTAGTAGATTTATATATAAAAATCACGGGGCTCCCCCCGGGAGATCATGCATATATTTCAAGAGATTGATGACGAGGACGAGGCGGAAGAGGTATGCAGACCGAAGCGTTTGGCGCTTCCTTCTTTTTTTTTACTTCTCTCAGGCTACTCCACTAGGGAGCGTATTATAGCGTGAAGCTAAGTTAAATTACCGTATGTTCTATATGAAATAACTTTTATATCAAATCTGACCTTGGTCTGCCAATATACAAACAGCCATATGATAATGGCGCGATCATGATTTAGATAACCATATATTGTTATCAGTGATGCAACTAATAGCAGAGGCCGGAAAAGTAGGTGTGTATAATTAAATGACGATATTGGAATTTTGCTGCTTTGTTCTTACTTGTGGTCAATTTTTATTGTAGTACTGTTGTGACCACGGCTTCAACCCTGTGGTCTACACGATTATTTCTAATAAGCTTTAAATGGAAATATCAAATTTTTGGATCACTCAGTCGTTTAGTTAGAACGGAACGAAGATACGTTCCGTAATTTTTTTAACACGCTATGCCTTTCCTATGCCTCTTAATGGGAACGGAGAAATCGGAAATATCTTAATGGGAACGGAGTCTCTTGACACTAGGCTCCCAGGTTACCTCTGTCTAGCCTGCTACGTGCGGCATACAGCGTGAAGCTAAAATAAATTATTAAATATTTCTAGAGTATTAGTTAAACCTTATTGTAATATTTTTTTGTATTTTTGCAGGTTTTTGACCTCAAAATATGTATGTTAATAGAACCGGCAATAACACTTACTTGTACATCAGTCTCTTTGCAGTGGCTGTTTAACTGCATTAACGCTTTTGTGAAGTCTGTATGATTTTGATCTGGGGTGTATATTGCCTGAAATTCAATATATAAATTATATTATCTTATAATACAACAAATAATTTAAAACTGACGTCCACAAACTATGCAATATAACCTTATATGCCCATATACCTTAATAGTATAAATGCCAAAGGCATTGCACAACAATTTTATTTTTTCTTAAAAAAATAGTTTTAGTTTTATTTTTCAGAAATGTGACTACCTACATAAAATTTACATAAATATATATTAACATTAAAAAATATTCTATACATCGAACATTATTTTATGAAAAACCTTGAAAAATTTAAAAAACCATCCCAGTGTAAAGAGTACCGTTGAATAAGTTGTTTACAAAAAATGTTAGTTTGTAAATTACATTGAAGTTCATGCAATGAAGTCAAAAAATAAAATAAATTAACTAACGAATACACGCAATATAATAATTAAGGTAACAAAAAAAAACATTCTTATAGAATAAAAAGATTCAATACCTGATTACTATCTTTATAATTTTCTAGTTCTACCAACCCTCTTTCTCTAGATAAGATCAACTCTTGTTTTGAAATCAAAATGTCTATAACAAAGAAATATTCAATTTCTACAAGAAAATTCTAATCTACGTACATTTTATTGAAATTCCATACGAATACAAATAAATAATTATATTATCTAACTAAATAGAAGATAGAACAGATATTAATAAAATAAAATAATAAACGTATGTACATATATTAGGGAATTTTAGGATAAAGATTGTATAAGATTAAGCATACTTTTATCAAGGCTCATAACTTATATGATTCCAAAGATTATCTGATTATCTAAATAATAAATTATTATCATAAAAACTTTCAAAGAGACGAAAAGGAAATTATTATTTATAAAAAAAAAAAAAATATTTAACGTTGATACATTTGTTTAAGTATTGTATATAATATCTAGTTTTACGTTATGAAATTAAGTTTTATAAACCTTTGCACCGAACTGCGAGTGTTTATTGGCCGATCGAATATTTTCTAATATTATACTACTTGAGGCCAGTCGCGGCGCAGCGGCACGAAGTGTGACTGTAAAGCCGACTGGTTGTGGGTTCGGTCCCCATTCGGAGAGATGAGAGACAGAACGTGGGGAACGGAGTGTCTTAACACTGTGTTCCCTCTGCCTACTCTACTGTGTGCGGGATACGAGCGAGAAACTGATAAAAAAATATACTTGTAATATCGTATCGTACTTTATCTATCAAGAGTCTAATGATGTTTATTACAGTATTGATAAATGTTCGTGAAACAAGATACAACGCACGGTACGATGTAACTACAGTGAAAAAATTGATACTAGTTCAGTGTCGAATTATACACTGTATTTTAAGTAACTTTTATAAGCAGCTTCACGCTGTATCCCGCACACAACCGGGTAGGCAGAGGGAACCTAGTGTTAAGACACTCCCGTTTTCCCGACACTTTTATAAGCAAGTAAGAAAAAAATATCTCTGAATAATGAACGGCATTAACAATAATTATTAAAATAAAATAGATAAAGGAGACTGAGCGAAATTGGTCTATGAACCAATAGAGATGTCGTAGATGTTTTTCTATAAAACATCTAAATACAAATATTTTTTAATATGACGTCATCAAAGTTAGACCTGGTATTTTCGAAATATTTAAACCCTAAAATGAAATAATTTAATTCGAAATTTTTCTTTAGAGTAGAGGAGTGCAACGTATCCAAATGGTGTGGGTGGTTAGAGAATTCGGCTGCATCAAACAGTTCCTCAGAACACTCCCCATGATAATGTAGTAGAGAACGCATAACGAGGAGACGTCTCTACGCAAAGCCAAAGTGTCAAGTCTTTCCCAGATCATTGGGTCCCCAACGATTTGAACGGCTCTACATTCTACTTGTATGCGATTAAATAGATCTGTATAATATTGAATTGTGCATCGACGATCAACGTCTGGAAGCTGTCCTTAATGAGAGAATTATGGTTCTTAAGGTGTAAAATTATAAGGTGTATATATCTAGACGTACGAGTGCTAGGATACATAATCGGATTTTTAGCCGAATAAAATGTTTTAAAATATCCAAATAGGTGTTTTTATTTTCCGTAATTAATTTCAAATATCTATATATGGACTTTTTTTACGAAAATTTAGAAAATTTATGTCGGTCGTAAGCGCAGAGGCACAAAGTGTGACTGTAAAATTGACTCGTTGTGGGTTCGATCCCCACTCGAGGAAGTGAAATATTTATTTACATTTATATTTTCATTTCTTCACTCTGGTGTCGAGGCAAAGCGCAGCGTTCAGTTCCACCACTCAGCACGCAATGCCTTCAGAATTCGGCGGAAAGTGGGGAACGGAGTGTCTTACAAGGGTCTCTCTGCCTACCCTGCTGTGTGTGAGATATGCTGTGCGTGAAGCTGATTTATTTACAAAAATTGTGCGGACAGAGTCTGAAATTTGGCACAATTATTGTTGGTATAGAGAAGGGGTGCAAAATACTAATTTTAAATAAATATAATGCATAAATTTTATAAAATAATACTTTATGCATTGCTACAGGGTAAAAATATAATACATAAAAGTTAAAGCGTGCACGTCACTTATAAAAATATATGAAGAGAAATATAAGAGACTTACGAGCTCTATTGACTATAATTTATAGTAAGCAAGAACGATACTCAATAGCACATACTCAATTATTCAAGACAACAAATTACTATTAAGTAACAGGCAGATGTTTTCACTTGAAACAATATTATTTTTTTTACATTTTTAATATTAATAAATATTTAAATTATCTAGTTTAATTGTTATAACATGTGTAGGTACTATACATATAAACATACATACTATCTGTAAACAATATGGATATCAAAACGAAAGTAAATTTTAATTTTAATAATTTACTTCCAACCATTCAATTCACGTGACTAAGGCCAGTGTTTAATAATCACTCTCAAGTATTAGGTCGAGATCTCATTGCTTAAATCTGTAGGGATCTGTTTTTTTTTTATGAAACTTATATTTAAGAGTGATATATGATAGTAGAATAGATTACACTAGGGTTGCCTAGAAGAATCCTGCCGTAATCACCTTTATTTTATTTTTTTCGTAATGCGTTTTTAGAGAACATTGCACTCATATGTTTTTGAATCCCACATCATTTGAAAGAAAATCGCATAAAGAATTGGAAAAACAATGGTTGCCAGCTCTCAGTCTGCCGCAAGCCCAGGGTTGCCTGGTTTAAACAGGTCACTTAATTTTAATAATTTGTACTCATGTGTTTTTTAAATAAATTATATATCAAATTAAAGCTTATTTTTTCTCAACACTATGACACATGGTTGCCTGGTAAATAGCTGCTGCAAGTAAAGGTTGCCATCAATTGAAATATTTTATTCAGATTGCGTTTGACTGAGAATAGACGATGAAATACGCAGTGTGCCTTATATTTTAAAGTAAAATATTATATAATAGAAGATCAATCTTAAAATAAATGTTTATTCTAGCTGTTCACATGTTAAGTAATATTTTATTTATATCAAGTTCGTACAGAAAACTATTTAGAGATGAAATTATCCTCAATTTTCAATTGAAATAATGAATCCATGATATTGAGTTTTTGCTAAATATGTGTTGTAAAATTATGATTTTAAAATACTAAATTATCTAATTAAATAAATGTTTACAAATATCGATCCACCATAAGATATTAATTACATCATATTTCCTTCATACAATGAAGGGTGACAATTATTGGGGATATTTTTTTTATTAATTAAGAAAATATGGAAATAATAAAATATATATTTGTTCAGAACAATGCCTCTAGGGAGACTATCTGCAGAAAAAACTATGGTGTCCATCTTTTTGATACGGATATCTACTTTTTTTGCAACCCTAGAGTAATCTATTCTACTATTATGTATCATCCTTAAATATAAGTTTCATTAAAAAGACGGATCCCTGTAGATTTAAGCAATGAATGTAAACGACATCTTAAGTTCGATCTCAGACTTGAGAGCGATTTATAAATATGGAACTAAGAGCCAACATAATCTTATGTAATTAAAGCTTATAAAGATAGCTTGACAAGCCTTTAATATTTTTTAGAGCCGAATACGATTACGATTGATAATATGAATACATATGTGATAATTTCCGTAAACTAAAAACCTACATACATTATCATAAGTTCTTGACCCTGACCTACAGAAAAAAAATATATTTAGTATTTACTAATTTAAATAAAATTTTATGAAAGGAGATTCATGGATCGACCAACAAATATTTGTAGATTTTATTCCCAAATTAGAATAAAAAGTAGGGTGTTAGGCTATAAAAATTGAAAATAAAAAATAAATAAAATTAAATCAGCTTCACGCTGTATCCCGCACACAGCAATGTAGGCAGAGGGAACGTCGTGTTAGACCGTCCGTTCCCCACTTTCCGCCGAATTCTGGAAGCATTGCATGCTGAGTGGCGGGACTTAACGCCGCGCTTTGCCTCAACACTAGAGCAAAGAAATGAAAATATAAATGTAAATAAATATTTCACTTCCTCGAGTGGGGATCGAACCCACAACTAGTCGATTTTACAGTCACACTTTGTGCCTCTGCGCCACAACCGGCCTTGAAAATAAGGTGGAAAAATTACCTAAATTAATTGAACAATTGTTGTTTCACTGTTATTCAGAAATAGTTTAATAAATATAAAAGGATAAGAGAAATGAAGCATTAATGTGATTATCACTTTTTAAAAGACAAAATTAATCTACAATCATGCATATTAATCAAGTTATTTTTATGACTGTTGGGCAATCATGACATTGTACTATTTATTGTTATTATAGAAAAATATATATTTATGAAAGCAATAGATAAAGTTATGTTTAATATACTTCCTCAAGTCTCTGTAAAAGTATTTTTTTTCATAAAAATGCCAAATGCTACTACACAGTACACTACAATGTAGTAAGTTCATAATGATATCAAGTTTTGTTTTAGTTTTTTCAAATATTTTGGATGTAATTTACTACATGCAGAGAAAATGAAATGAAAAATAAATGTGATTCCTTATCGATTAATGGAAGAAAGTAATTGCCAGTACTGGTGTTTGCCAACATATACTGAAATATTTATAACATTGTAAAAAAAATTACTTCATGATAAATAATTAGTGTATTAAATTGTAAAAAAAATGATAAAAATGATATGAATTTCCACTGTAATAAACTTGTTTGAAAAAATATAATTTATCTGTTGAGTGTAAAATATCTTAAGTTAGTATCACCTTACAACCTTTCTTTTTATACTTTTCTAAGACTTCCTCTGTGATAGAATCAAAATCTCCCGTAATATAGTCAGGTAGCTTCATTGTTTTTTGTAAGTTTTCAGGTAAAGAATTCAAAAATTTGTCCCAGTGCACTGTTCCTCCATCAACTGTCATTCTAACAGTTGCTAAAACATGTATGAAAAAAATATAATATATAACTAAATAAGTGAATTTAGTTTTTTTTTTAATTTAAATTTAAAGGAAATTTATTTCCCAATAAATGACATATAAGAAAACCTCAATAGTAGTGTAATAATCTATATTAAGGATATTTCAGATTTTATAATTGTGGCAAGGAAAATTTATCTCTATATTTCCCATGTCTCTTAAGTCTCCCATGTTTGTCTTACTAGATGCTTGAGATATTTATATGAATTGAACTATGAAATAAGTATTTTAGGATTTTTTTCCTTTGAAATTTGTGTGTAAATAGTGCAAAATGTACAGTTTTGAAGAAGATATATTCACAAAAAATATTACATGTTATTTTTGTGAGAATATATATTTCCACTCAGACTTCTTTTTTGGTTCCAACTCAGACTCTAGTTTATACTCTGATAAACCAAATTCAAAATTTTGATTCTGGCTTTGGTTCTGTTAAATTACTTCTGTTACATTCCTATTTTATATAACCAAATATACTATATATTATATTATTGTAAAATACGGTTACAGTTGAAAAACATATTTGAAATAAATTTATATATAATGAAGGAAATAAGAAATAAATTTGTATGAATACTGTTTGCGATTAAATAACTTTTTTCCTTAGTATATAGTAAAGTATTCTAAAGGTATTGCACAATAAATTATTCATATGTATAATATATTTAATTCACTTTATAAGCTTACCATTATTCCAAAAACCTTTAATAAAGTCTTGGTTTTGAGAAATGGTTCTGTTTAATACAAGAACAGCATATTTTGTATCAAGTTGATTCCGAATAAACTCATAAACATCCCATTTCCAACATTTAACCACATTATTTGTGTGACAAGGACTTTGCTGTAGATAGAAGATATTAAATAGTTTATGTACCTACAAAAAAAAATTATTAACTACAAAAAAATACTACAAAATAAGGGCGTCTAAGAATATGTGCATTCATATGCTAAGTTTCAATTTTATGCAACTTATATATTTTTTACTTTCTCTTTACATTATTTATACATGTAAAATCACGTAATTTAGATTAAATACTTAAAAAACTAGTAAGCTGACTACAAACCTTATTTAACATTCCGTTGGTGGACATTGTTTTAATATTTTTTATATTCTATAAATATTTTATATAAATTATACACAGTATATATTTGTGATAAATAACATAAGAAAAAAATAAAAAAATAATTATAGCGCACTGATCACAGTTCACACACTTGTCCTCGTGACATTGTCATTTACGTTTTGACGATGTTATATGTCGTCATTAAATTCGAAACCGACATCCGACACAGTGTGGATGTCACAAAATAATTAAGCCTCATATCACATACCATAAATTAAATAGGTACTCATGATATCTAATTTTATTTCACTAAACATAATCCCTGTTTTTCTACAAATGCTGTCGTAACAGTAGAAATTAAGCACCCTTGCATTGTTTTTATTCACGCCACGTAAACGGGTCGTATCTATTGACCCAATAATCTTTCTAAATAGAAATAACCTATATTTTTTGTATTTTATAATAATTAAATAGTAGGAAAACACTTTTTACTATGTAGTAAATGTAAAATCAGTATTACTCATTCTACAATATACATTGTTTTATATTTAAGTCGTGAGCATTGTTAAAATAAAATTTATTAAAGTCAAATGTTTCCACCTATTCTTTTTTACGGTATGTATATTTTAAACCTTTTCAAATAGATAACTTACAGCAAGTGGTGAATAAAGCATTATAATTCGTAATATTTATACTCACTTACTTTGTTTTCACTGTCAACCCTTCACAAAAGTGGATACTTTTGTGAGGGGTTGAAAGTAAAAACCAAGTAACGTGTGAGGACGCAATATTAAAAATAACTTAACCCTTTCGGAGCCATGAGGACATGAGAGATTATATTGTTAGAAATCGGAAGCGGTTAACATTTAAAAAAAAACACGATAAAAACATATTTCGTCTATATGTTTCTAAGCTATTTGGAAAGAGGTACTAAGTAATTGCAATAAGTGATATGTATCACCTAATAACAATACTTCACACAAGTCTCCTTCCGATTAGAGCCGTTGCCTACAAGCAACTGCTTCAGATAGATTTCTTTTTCTCGACTTGGCTTTATTATTGTTGTACCAAAATGGTTTTGATAGCGTCACCAGAAGAAAAAGTACGAGCTTTGATGGACGCTCGTGAAAAGTTGGCGATCGCAGCAAATTTCGCCCGATTGACTTTTTTTTCGAATTGGCTTTATTGCTGATGAGCAGTCCAGGTCGGACTGCTCTTGACAGCGGCACTGGGTGGGGAAGGGTGAAAGTAGCTCGCCCCTGATCTTTTTCACCAACATCTAACCTCTTTTACAAGAGTTCGCTAACAATATAATAATTACAACTACTTCGAGTGATCCATTGTGGGTCTAAAAAAAATATAAAAATAAAAATTATAATTCAGTAGGGATATCCCTACTGAATTTCCTACTGATATTGCATAACAATTATAAATACAATTTAAAACATTTATAAACATGCAAGATAACTGTACTAAAAGAAAGAGCGACGAGACAATAGAAACGATAACAAATATATATAGTCTTTTTTTTATGGAAAAGACTAAGCAAACGAGCGTTCGGGTCACCTGATGGTAAGTGACTACCGCCGCCCACGACCCCGTGCAACTTTTGTTCACAAAAATCACCTTTATCTTTTTAACATTTACTTATTATTTAAGGATTTTTTTAAATAAATTGCATTTATTATTAAAATTTAAATATTTGTTATTTATGAAATACGAGTATGTGCTTTAATAGTTTTTATACTACATAGATAAACTTTACAGATAACATAAGTATTGTATGTATGATTTTGATCTTGTATCGCTTAGTAAAATTAGCTTCATGCTGTATGCAGCACTCACGGAAACTGGTATTAAGACACACCATTCGCTGTTTTCCACCGAATACTGGAGGCATTGCGAGTTGAGTAGAGGAAATCAACACCGCGCTTTGCCTCGTCACCAGAGCGAAGAAATGAAAATATTATATATTTCATTTCCTCGAGCAGGTATCGAATCCACAACCTGTCGCGTTTATAGTCACAACTTGTGCACCTGGGCCATGAAGGGCCTCCGTTAGTTGTAGTTCTCAGTCATCATTCATTCTTTGATCAATCTTTTTTATTATTGTAAATAAGCTAAATGCATTGCGTTATATTGCGTAATATGCGGCATATATTGACAATATTTCATCGTAAAAACTGACCCAGTCGCTCAATAGCTTTATTTATAAACGTGTTGTATCTAAAATGAATAGAAAGAAAAAAGCTATTAGTTTAGTTCTTGCATTTAGTCTATTTACAAAAAAAGGCAATAAAAAAAGATGTTGTGTCTTTAGGTTCAAAATGATTTATCAAAATAATAGACGTTGAAAATATTTTTTATACCGAGACACTTTATATTGAAATTCTGAGCGAAGAAAACTATCACTTTTCAATTATTATAATTAATATAAGTATAAGTCATTTAAAAATTTATTGTCAAAAAATAACAGTCATGCTTTTTATAATTATATATTTATTTATTTTTAAATTACGATAACTGTATCACATAGTCACGAAAGAGTTTTTTTTTATGGCGATTTTACTTATTTTAATTTCATTTTAGTGTTCGAGGGGCAACATATAAAATACCATATGCCATCCATTGCCTAAAAAATATATTATTAATACATACATTTATATGTAACTGTATTTTGATATCTTCCATGATTTATCCTTTTTTTATTTTGTTAAAAATATAATTTAACAATATTTTTATTTAATTGTGGCATTTAATATCTCAAAATACAATTTTACTATTTAGCTCATTAATATTCGGAGATAATATTTACAATGAGTATTTAACCTTTACCATTTACAGTATTCAATGGCAACATTATAAGTACGTCAAATTTGTTGTGATTTGATATTTCAGAGTTGTAATTAATAAGCTGAACGGGAATTTTACCAAATATCTTTTTTTATAGAAAATACTAGAAGAATATTAAAATGAACAGATTATTTGGCAGAGGGAAGCCTAAAACTCCTGGGCCAAGCATAACAGATTGCATCAGCAATGTACGTAACACTGTTAAACAATCGCAGTAAAGTAGTAGTATAAAGAGTGAATCATCTTTAATACAAAAACATGATTTCAGGTCGATAGCAGAGCAGATAATATAGAACAAAAAGTTCAAAAATTAGATACAGAATTAAGAAAATATAAAGAGCAAATGGCTAAAATGAGGGAAGGACCAGCTAAAAATTCTGTTAAGCAAAAGGCAATGAGAGTCTTGAAACAAAAAAAAATGTATGAAACTTTTTTATACATTTATATTTTTAGTCAATTTGTTTTTAAATAGGTTATTAAGTATATTTATTCCAACCTGACAGCAGTATGTGAAGTATAAGCTTTCTTAAGAGTTTCCCACAGAATGTTGTTGTGTGCTTGTGGTCATCAATCATTACAATACATCTTCTTTGTGCCATTAATCCCGGCTATTGCTACTTTGCACGGTCTTTAACCCCCTTGGTGGGAAGATCATTAGCTCTTATGTCCCGCATTACACCAGCGTTTCCTTGGGCACCCAGGTCTTACTCAGGGATTAATTCAGCAAGGCACTTGCATCCAACATAGTTCTTAGGCCAATGTATAACATACCCAAATCATCACAGGCAATCAGCCAGGGGGGCTGATCCTGGATGTGAACCAAGACAGCTTCAAGCACTACGTTGAATAAGAACAGACTAAAAGCTGAGCCCTGGTGAACCCCTACTGTAATCTGAAAGGTTTCAGTGTCATCAACAGTAGTACATATTATAGAAGCGGAATTGTGGTACATGTCTAATAATCTCAATGTTAGGCTTTAGGGAACCCTTTGGATCACAATGCCCACTGATGCCATTTTTCAGGACATTGTAATTTGACTGAATAATTTTACTATACATGATAGCCTCATATTGTTTTCAAACTTTTGTTGCTTTTATTATCATGATTATGTTTTTAAATCACAAATTGTTATAACTTGTTACATAGGTACGAACAACAACTTGAAAACTTGCGAGCTCAATCCTTCAATATGGAACAAGCAAATTATGCTACACAAACTCTCAAGGATACTCATGCTACAGTATCTGCCATGAAAGATGGTGTAGCCTCAATGAAAAAGGAATTTAAGAAGATAAATATAGATCAAATTGAGGTTTGAGTCATTTTTATTTTTAAAGTGAATAATAAAATTTTTTATGTCAAAAATATAAATGGAGTTGATGTTTGTAACATTTACTTTCATAATAGTTTGTTCAAGGAGTTCTGATCTGCAATTTTTAAATGCCAACGTTAGAAATTATGGTACTACTAAGCATAATGCTAAAATAAAAGAGAATGTGTGTCACTTAACACTAGGCGATCTCTGTCTACTTGGCTATATAAAAAATACATCATCAACCTATAAAATAATACTTCTAATGCAGGACACACTCACACACTCTCTCTAAATGCAGGACATTATGTGTTGAGTGACTGAACTCAACACCACACTTTGTTTACTAGAGGCCTTCAACTTTTAATTATATTTCAATTAATAACAAAATTAAATGATATCAGTATTAAATATTTATGTTGTAATATTTATAGGATGTCAATGACGAATTAGCGGACATGCTTGAACAAGCAGACGAAGTACAAGAGGCACTTGGTCGTCAGTATGGTATGCCAGAGATTGATGATGATGAGCTGGCTGCGGAACTTGATGCTTTAGGTATGTATCGTTTAATTGTTTTTTTGAATAAAATAACTTGAAGCTGTCATGGTGGTTGATTAAACGTAACAGCTGCGGGTTCATTTCCTCACTCTAGTAAGACACACACAACAAGACAAAGCGAAAACCAATTAATATAAAACAAATTCTGCTGATGTATATTATTTTAAATTATTATTTAGCTCTATTTCATCTTTACATCAAGTAGTTTATATTATAATGCATAATATTTTTCTTGTGTTCATTATTTGTTGTTTACTGTAAAGAAGAGGCTTTTTACTCTAGACCCCTCTAGGGTAAAATGCCTCTTCCTCCGTTCCTCCATCATCCTCTTCCATCTTCTTCCATGTTTTTTTTGTCTTGAGCTTTGATAATCCATTTTTAATCTATAATATTTTTACGGTTTCGTCGACCCATCTTTTCTTTTGGTGTCCCCCTTGGTATTTGTTTTTATTTTTTAGTATTTAGCTAGTTGGCCGGCCTACTTCCTTTTCGTAGTCATGATCAACCTTGAACTTAGTTTTGTTGCGTATGTCTATATTACGTGTTTTATCTATTTTTCTCAGTTTTAGGATACTGCTTTCCATTGCAAGCTGGCAAGAAATTATTTTGTTCATAAAATACTTTCTTGTTGTGGAATGCCCATGTTTGACTAAAATATGTCAAGGAAAGCAGGATTTCATAACAACCGTTTTCAGTTACAGACTGTAGTTTCTTTTTAGAATTTCCTTTTGCGCCCAATACTTTTTCTGTGCTGTTTATCCTTTTGCTTACTTCATTCTCGTTTCTGTTTTTGTCCAATGACATCAGTTTTCAAGTAATCAAACATATACAGTAACTTCTATTTTGGTTCCTTCTATATTAATGGGAATTTGGATGTTATTGGTCAATATCTTTCTTTTTGTATTAATTTAAAGTCCTGCTAGCTAACTTTTTTATAACATGATTCTGATCATGTTTGTGATTCTGATCGTGACGCAGCGACACAGTGTCTGACTGAAAACGCGACGGTTTGGAGTTCGACTTCCACTAGGGGGCATGAATTATTTTCATTTCCTCGCTCTGGTAAGAAGGCAAAACGCAGTTTTTGATCCCACCATCGGCTAACAGCGTTTTTTACACTAGGGTGTTTAGCTTACCTAACTATATATTAAAAATTAATCAGCCACTTTTTCTTATAGGCGATGAAATAGCTCTCGACGATGACACGTCATATTTAGACGATGTCGTCAAAGCTCCCGCAGCGCCTGACAAGGAGCCGGGCGCGGACAGCATTAGGAACAAAGATGGCGTCCCAGTCGACGAGTTCGGCCTGCCTCAAGTACCGAATGCTGCGCAAACGTCACGCTAATGTCCATGTCAGCTGTCAATATGCCGCCATTTTGTTTTAAGTGTCATTTTGAATTTATCATCATTTTTTTAAATAGTTAATAATGAAATAAATTTATTTGCCGTAGCTTCTGCCACAAGCCAGATTTTTTTTAAAAAATTAAAACTCAGTATCCGAAATTAATTATAGTTACACAGCTTCTTATATTTGAAAACATAGTGTATAGATAAACTATTTATATTATATTGTCAGTTTTTATGTTGACATGAATGAAAATGTACCATCCATTATTACGTAACACGATTTTGAAAAAAAATATGTCTGAGGGAGGTGTGTAGATGGTGTTTTCCTCGAAATTAAATAGAGAAACATTTTGTATATCATGTAAGAAATATCAAGTCACATTATAAGCTCACCACCCCATTAAATCACTAAACGTAATAAAAGGATGAATCTGAATCCGAGTAAATTAATATCTAACATTTTACATCATATCATTTGCTGGGTATCATATATTATTATAATAAATAGGTTTTATAATTTAGCACATAGTTGTTATGTTATTCTGTTACTACAGCGCAACAAAATATTATTATTATTTAAATAACCACTTTAAAAATTATATCTTTCACCTAGATTTAATTAATTAATATTAAAATATTATAATATAAAGTTATGAACAAAATTATGAATATATATTCATTTGTTGCATTTGCCCTTAAATGATATTTGGAGGTTGTCAAATTTTGCGTCATAAATGGTGATTTCACAGAAAATATATATTGAAAGTGTTGTTGCTTTAACATTTGTCACGTGTAAATGTAATCTATTCATGTTTCTAATAAAATTTATTAAAAAAATACTTCGTTTAATTTATTGCTTCATATTATTGGTCTTCAGTTATTTTTTAGGAAGTCGTTTATTGTTTATTGAATATAGTTGTAATTGACATAATGCAAATTTTTTCCCGTTTGTGTATTTCTTATTTGAAAAATACTGTAGCTATGATAAAAAAAAATTGTGAAAGATTATATTCAATTATAGATTATTATTCTCGCATAGCAATAGACAAAACTGTACAACAGTACATTGCTTGGGTATCATGAGGACACAATATTTATGTATGACCAATAACAGGATTAAAAAAATAAATAAAACAACCCAATAAGGAAGGCAAATGAACCTTTAATAACAATAATAATAATAATTTAAGAACATTATATTACACAGTCAACTCTAAAATACTGCTCATCTTACTTTCAAAACATTGGAATACTGAATCACAGTAAACGGTAACGGTAAGGAACGCACGCGGTGCACAACCTCGCGATTATTCTACGGACAATAAATAATAATACTTAGTCCACATATTTACATCTTATTATGTACACTCACTTCTGTTTTGTTCTAAATTGACAGTCTAAATTGTACTAGCTAGCTTAGAGTAAACACTTGTGATTAGTCGAGCGCCTCTTGTCCTGTCTTTGGCAAGAAGAAGCACAGGATGCCAGCAACTGTAATATGAAATGTTATGATTAAATATACAACCATAAGTTATTAATTTAGAAGGAACAATATACATATTTTTAAATTTATAGACATCGCGATACTTTTGTATATTTTGTAAGTGAAAAGTACTCATTCTTTGTCAATTATTATTTTGTAATTTATAAAGCTTTATTATAAACAAAGAAATATAAATGTACCTACATGAAAAAAAAGACGGAGAGATAACTATGTCAAATAAACATATAAAACGTAACTTGGACTTTTAAAGTTTCCACAAATAGCTATACAATTGCGCAAACAACGTCGCCGATAGTTCATGACATTAGACTTTCTCCGCCTTCCTTACGTTTACTTTCCAAAACAAGTATAAATAGTTAAATTAAAAATATAATAGTTAAATAAATTAGCTGGATATATGCAGCTTATCTAATAGCTTATTAACGCTCTGAACGTATGGCTTAGTTGATCAAAGCGCTTGGACGGTTTCTATAGAGGCGCGGGTTCAAATGCCGCTACGTTCAATTTTTTTATACGTTTTCTTAATAAGTATTTTTATTTCCTAAGTGTGGAATAACACTAACACAAAAATGTTAAAAAATATCTAATAACTTACTAAACAGGAATGCTGAGAAGACCACAATAGGTATGACACAATTGATGTCGATCAAGTAGCCGAAGGACAAGTTGCCTATGAGACCACCACCTCGACCGGCAGTCAGTGAAAGCGCGGCTGCCATTACCCTGCAAAATGGTTAAAATATAACATTTAATATCTTTAATATATCATTGAGACCAGTTGTGGCGCAGAGGCACAAAATGTAACTGTAAAATCGACTGGTTGTGGTTTCGGTCCCCACTCAAGGAAGTGAAATATTTATTTATAATTATATTTTCATTTCTTCTGGTGTCGAGGCAAAGCGCGGCGCTGAGTTCCGCTACTTAACACGCAATGCCTCCAGAGCATTCTTAAAAACATAATTATTTTCATTAAAATATATTTTTAATTATTATAAAATATGTTTACCTAAGATTTGTCGGGAACAGGTCGACCAACACGCAGAACACAAGACTGATGGCGAGCGAGGTGAGTGCTTCGAAGATACACGATAGCACTAAATTCTGAATGGAGTTCTGTACAAAGTACAGACCGACAGTGACCACTCCGGCGAAACCGAGGGAGAAAACTGAGAAAAGAAAACGTTGCAAGGCGTGTTAGACAGTAATAAATAATAAGTTTTAAAAAGCTAATTAATCTTGTTTTTATTCTCTGGATGATTAATATCAGTCATATTTATACCTAAATGACAAGATTGATCATTAAAGGCCAGTGGTGGCGCAAAGGCACAAACGTGTGACTGTAAACGCGACGCGATAAGTTGTGGGTTCGAGTCCCATTCGAGGAAATGAATTATTTAATATTTTAATTTCGTGGTAATGTTTTTTGGTGTTGAGGCAAATCATGGCGTGGAGTTCCGCCACTCAACACACAATGATTCAAGAATATAGCGGTAAGTAGGTAGCGGAGTGTCTTAACCTTAGGCGCTTTCTGCCTACGCTGGTCCTGCGGAATACACTTTGAAGCTGAAATTTATATTATACAGATATGTTTTTGCAATCACTCTAAAACAAAAAATATTAACTAATAAATATTAAAAGTAACTCACTAAGGAAGAACTTAGCGCCAAGCTTGTGTACGCAGAGCGGCAACCACAGAGAGGTAGGAATACAGGCCAAACCGACGATCAATGTGTGGGTATATACACTCTGGTCGATAATCTTCTCGCAATCGTAAGGATCGAGGTTTGTATCATCCTTCACGACGATGCTGGAGACGTCGCAAACCGACGCGGACGTGTTCGGGAAGCGGTGCTCGAACTCTTCGTAACGGTTGAACAGTTCAGGGAACCAGATCATAAGGGTGTAGTAGCTGGGGAATTCAGAATATTAATTTGAGATAATTGACTATGTTTACTATAATATACAAGTATAATATGTATTACATTTTAATAGTATAATTAATACAATGTGTAAATAAGCTATAAATTGTTTTGATTGAATACTTGATTGAACTTTTCTCTCCCCAAGATAAATAATAAAAAATACCTAACATACGTATTTTTTATTATTAGTTTATACTCGTATGCGCCTATATTTCATTTATGAATAAAATTACAACATATCGACTTTTATTTATTCATATCTTCAATATATAGAAGTACATAAATACTTATTTACTGTTATGTTACTTAACATATTTATGTGATTTATATAAGGGGAATGGAGTGTCTTAACAATAGGTTCCCTCCGCATATTCTGCTGTGTGCGGGATACAGCGTGAAGCTGATTTAATTTTGTAAAATTATAATATTTAATTCTCTATACCTGGTAGTTAAGCCAAACTGGATAAGGCAAGTGAGTATTGTGTATTTCAGGTAGGGTGCCCTGCAGAGCGCCTTCGTTTGAGTCCAGATTTCACTGAAAAGTCGTTTCAGATCCTTGGGCTTACGCATGCTCAAGCTTCGCACTGATTTTTGTGAGCTCTGCGATGCTACGGAAATTGTACGGACTTTTTCTTTAAGACTTTTGATCTAAGGAAAAAAAAAATATTATTGAGATTTAAGATTACGGAACAAATTTACGCTTTCACGACAAAACTACTCAAGCATTTTCATTAAGCTTTGTACACACACACACTCTAAGTGGTATTAGAAAGGACATGGCTATTTTATATTATAAAAATATATTTAAAAAAAATATATTATTTTAAAAATATAAGCGTTTGAGTCTCTAGTAACCTTTACTTTACCTTTCTTTAATTACAATAGTAAAAAAAATGTTAAATTGTAAATTTATAAATGTAATAAATAAAATATTGACGAACATTATGCAGGTACCTATGTAGTATATGAAAAAAGCTATTACCGGGTAGTTGTCAGGATCATCGCCGGTGTTTTGTCTGTAGATGCTCTTGAGGCAGGAGAGGGCGTCGTCGTAGTCTCCGCACTCCATCATGAACTTGGGGCTCTCTGGGAACGAGAACAGCCAGAAACCAAGCAAGAGGGACGGAATACCGCACGCCGCCACGAACCAGTTCCACGAGTCGTAAGAGAAGCTTCCGTTTTCGATACGAATTCCTTGGATGGGGATGATGCCCCACGCAATCACTGTGAAGTTTAATTATAATGAATCTAGTTTTTTTTGTCGTTTACTCTGCGATAGCTTAGCTTAATTAAAAGTTTTCTAAATTAGTTTAGATTTACAAAATATTCTGAAAACATAATACTGAACTGTATCAAGTGCTTGTATATATAAAATTTTTAGTGGTCTTCTTTTGCTGGTCACTACCTACCATTTGTATTTCAATTAATTTTATTTAAATTAATATAAATAATTGTATATTTTAAATAAATATTCCTTAATAAAACTTACATGGTAGCAAAATAACACCGAGGGTCCAGAACATTTCCATCCAGCACAGGATTTTTTCTCTGTATTTGGTTTGTTGGAATTCTCCCAAGTATGGGAAACAGATACCCATTGCGCCTGCGACACTGTAAGAAAAAGTTAATTTAAATTAGATTTTTTTTTTTAAATATCAGAAAATTGGATATCGTATATTTTTTCCCTCATAGCAAGGTTGACAGGTAGAACCTATTGCTTTATTTTTTTATTAGGTGCCTTATTAGGCACGCCGTCCTTTTCTCTCTCTGGTTTAGGATGCAAAACTTAATGCCTTTTATTAATAGAAAATTAAAATAATCTAAGTAATGTCTTTTCCGGACAGCGTAGATGCTGACCATTGTGTCACAATGGCATCGTAATATTATTTTTTTTTATTTATATATTTTTAATATTATTAACAATATTTTTCTATAATTTCAATATTTTTATAATGTCTATATAAAAATAAATATATTTTAAATTAATAACTAAAACTTACGCGAAACCGTTGATAAATCTGCAAGCCATGAATATGGGTAAAATTTGCACAAAGGAGGAGATGATACCCACAAATCCGTCGAGGAGCAGAGTCGAAACCAATACAACTTTACGTCCTTTAGTGTCGGCTAAGCAACCCCAGAAGTATGAACCGAGAACCATGCCTGGAAAAATATAAATCTTTTTGTAATCTATAAAAGTAAAAAAAAGGGTATTTACATAAATATTTCTTTTTAATTTTAAATTATTTTTTGTACAAATTGAGTGGTTAACGTTACAATTAAGTATTAGATGTAAAATTAAATATATTTATCTATTAGAATATGTAATAATTTGAACTTATGTTTATTAAACTTAAACAATTTTAAATTTTCTGCGACTAACTTATGCATACGTATATTTAAATATATTATATAATATGTTAAAACATTAATTATTTTCCTTTAAAAAATGTAAAAAAATATATGACAACTACATATAAATATTATATATAAACCCTTATTACCTAACATAGGGGCGGCAGTCAGCCAACCCTTATCGGAAGATGTCATACGGAAGTCACATGTCGCAGCGGGCAACACAAACGAGACGATTGTGATGCCAATGGCGGTGTTGGCGTAGATCAGCCCCGTGATCGCCAGTAGACAGAAGTGGAAACGG
The DNA here is from genome assembly GCA_013421005.1 of Heliconius erato x Heliconius himera. Classification (NCBI taxonomy): domain Eukaryota; kingdom Metazoa; phylum Arthropoda; class Insecta; order Lepidoptera; family Nymphalidae; genus Heliconius; species Heliconius erato x Heliconius himera. Next base: position 27,542 of record JAATLQ010037123.1, on the reverse strand, counting down.
CCAAAACCTAGATATTATAGATAAATATATTAATAGATATATTAATTTATATACATATATTAATTTTAATAACTTTTTCATACTTTTTTTTTTTTTAAAACATTTTTAAAGTGTTATTCCACACTTAGGAAAGAAAAATAGTTATTTAGAAAACCCGCGCCTCTTGAAAACCGACCAGGACCTGGTCGGTTTCCAGGAGGCGCGGGTTCGAGTCCCGTTGCGTTCAAATTTTTATACGTTTTCTAAATAAGTAACTTATTCATACGGTCGAAAACTGTCAGTAATGCTTATAAGTAATGTTACCTTGTTTAAATAAATAAAAAGAAAAGTAAACTAGAAATGTATGTACAGGTTCAATTTCTATTCAAAAGAATGTTTATAATTATGAAGTTAACGTGATTTTTTTTATAAAAATGTAAAGTTTTCCATAAAAATGAAAAGTAGAAGGAAAAGGAAAAAAATATTTTATGTTCAAATATTGTGATTATTTATAAGACGGCATATCATTTCAAATAATACTTAAACATTATTTTAAGTCATTGGTCAATTGATGATAACTATAAGTTTATCATACATTTTTTTTTGCTTCACACTTTATTCCGCCGTAGCCGAGTAGGTAAAGGGAACCTAAAAACCTAGTGTTAGGACACTCCAATCCCATTAAGGATTCGTCCCCCAATTTCCGCCAAATCGACAGGAGTTGCTTTACGGGTTAAGTGGCAGAACTCAACGTCAGGCTAACCAGAGTGAGGAAATATTAAATACTTCATTCCCCCGAATGGACAACGAATCCACAACCGTCGCGTTCAAGTACGGAGGCCATTTTTATAATAATGTTGTTCTATAATAGTTATTAATTGCAAATATATTCCGATTCTTGATGATTCTTTTAAGGCATTGATATATTCCACACGATGAATATTTCTTAGTATACAACTATGACTATGGCTTGCGTTCTAGAAAATTTTTCACTTACCATATTTGGTTTAAGGGAATGCGTGAAATGTAAAGAACACCACGTAATATTATTACAATATAATATAATAAATTGTTGCATAATTATTTAGTTATTTGCAAATGTTACTTTTAACAAATATTTTGTCTTATAATAAATAAAAAGAGACCGAAAAAGCTTAAGTATTTTCTGAAAGACAAAAATGAACTTACCGGTCGCCGAAATCGCGGCTTCGAAGTCCGCTCCATGTTCTAAAAAGTCTAAACCTGTAACAAAGGAATAAAAGTATAAATACAACACAAATATCGCAAATCTTGTTATTACCTAATCTAGAAATAGAATTATCTGCTTAAACTTAACTGATAACACAGGTCTAATGCACCTCGTCACTGTAATATGGGCTTCAACAGTCATTATAAGAGAACTAACGATATGATAGCTACGTTAAAATCATAATTTAATATATATATTTCAAGTTTTTGCTCAGTCTAACCATATATTGGCCGGCCACGGGAAATAAGAAAATAAGAATGTCATTAGCATAAAAGATTTTAAAAAATATATACGACTACCCACCAATTATCATAAAAAAAGTCGAAGAATAATGGAAAATATCCTAAAAAAATACCTTACAAAATCTGGAACTACTAAATAAGATAAATTGGATATCTGTTTTTCGTTACAAAAAAAATAAGTATTCTTAATAATTTGTTATCAAATAAAAACAACAGAATAAATGAACAGATATTTAACACATTTATTCGTATCTGTATATTATTAAAAGTATAGTTAAAATTAAGTTAAAAAATAATCACAAGAATAGTTACACCTATTTAAAGTAAATCAATATTTAATAGGAATATTTAAATATTAATAAATCGCCTACACCATTTTAATAATTAATTTATTATAAGGAGCGTAAAAAAAAACAAGAAGTTCGTCGGCTTGCTTAAATTGTTTTAGGGAATTTTATCTTATATTTTATCAGTTAGAAAAGGTTTCATAGATGAATTTACGGTAAGACTTCGTTTGCTGATTTTGATCATATTAAACGGTACAAATTTGCTTTTAAGTAGATACATTTAAGTTTTTTAATCTCGTCTTTTTCATTTTACATAGTATTGAAAGAATAGTATAGTAGTAAATAGTAGTAGTAGTTTTAAATATAACAAATAATTATAAATAAAAAAAATAAATCAGCTTCACGCTGTATCCCGCATACAGCAGGGTAGGCAGAGGGAACCTAGTGTTAAGACACTCCGTTCCCCACTTTTTGCCGAATTCTGGAGGCATTGCGTGTTGAGGGGCAGGACTCAACACCGCACATATAATTATAATTTTAAATTAAAACTTATGTTTGAGGCTTTCATTTTGTTAATTAATGGAGTAACAATTTATAGATAAATTATGTTTCACATTACGTTAGGTATATCTTGTTAATATAATAAGATTTTTGATTGCCGTGGTTATTACAGATTTTAAACGAGACCAGTAGTCGTGTGGAGGCACAAAGTGTTACTGTAAACGCGATTGGTCAAGGGTTCGCGATCCCCACTCGAGGAAATTAAATATTTATTTTAATTTACATTTCCATTTCTTCGCTCTGGTGTCGAGGCAAAGCGCGGCGTTGATTTCCGCCGCGATACAGCGTGAAGCTGATTTTTTTTTTTTAAATGACACTGTTTCAGGCGTTAAACCCGTGACCACAGATTACAAAAATATATAATACAAAATATATGAATATAAATGGTCAAAGAGTTTCATATAATATCTCGTTAAAACTTTGGGTTGCTTTTCAGTATAAGTTATTGATAGTTAAAATAAAGTTGACAACAACTTCGGAAGCGGCGGAGATATCTTAACATTTGATAATATCGAATCTTGTCAGAGGCACTCATATATATTCTTTTTATCTACATCTATCTGCATTTAAGATTACGATTTAGTAACAGTATTCACAAATAATGGGGCGTAGTATTATTATGTAATAATAACTACAGACAAATATTTTTTAAATTATTCCTGTGATACAGTTTTCTAACATATTTTTTTATCATGCCTTCGTGATAGTAGCAAAGAGATTTTTTTAGACTGACTTAACAAAAATTTATTTTAATATATTTCCTTACGTGGAAATCGAATCTACTGTGGTGATGACCTCTCCAACTGTGCCATAGCGGACGTAATGCCGACTGGCAAAACGAATGTGAATAGCGAAAAATAAATTTAATTATTATTGAAGATATCAAATTCAAGTATGTTTACTAAAGCTTATCTAAGCGAAGCAATTGAAAATGTTGAAATAGTCATGTTTCAATTGAACTAACCGTTTGGGTATTAGTTGTTAAGATCATGAAATACAAACAGTTCTTATGTGAGAATACCTAATGACAAAAAACCGGCCAAGTGTGAGTCGGATTCGCCCACCGAGGGTTCCGTGACAATTTCAAGATGTCAAGTCAAAGGAAAGTACAATTTATAAAAGTTGACAATCAGACAAAACTTAAGTTTGCGTTCGTATGCACTCATGTAGTATGAAATAAACTATGTACAATTGTAAGTTTGTAATAGTTGTTTGTGTGAAATAATTCTCACTTCGTGTTAAATTTCATAATAAACTATCCTGTAGGTTTTGATTACGCGACGAATTTTATGTAAAATGCAGCAAAAACTATGCATAAATTCTCATATCTTTTAATAGACTTGGAGACTAAATTTTTCTGTGTCCCTAGCCTAGGACCTTAGACCTGGAATATTTAATATTATTTTTAACTGGATTTTTTTTAACTTGATACTTCTGCGCGATCCCAAAATAAATAGCCTTGACAGGCACACGGACACCAAAGAGGTACGGAACCATGAAAATACGTCGATATGGTTATGTTATAACTATATTTTAGTATATAGATATATTTAGCAATTTTAGTTTATTCAATTTTAAGCGTGATACTTTCTAGAGTTGTGTGTTTTTTTCTGCTCAGGTCTTAGGTCTTTAGTTTAACGTTGGTTAGGTTTAGCTTTTAGTAAATGTCCACAAATTCAGGAGTATCCATGATGCATATTACACGAATAGAAACTTTGAATAACTTATTTAGAATCATATTCGAAACAAATGCAAACATTATTTATGAATTAAAATGATACCTTAAAATCAAGCAGAATAAACTTACATTCGACGTTATCTTATCTAATTAAACAAGTAGCATTTGAATCAATTTTACAAAATGAGATGAGGGTTTTACCATAGTAAATAAATCATTTGTGACATATCTAAATATTCGCGTTATCATTTGCTTGCTCTACAGCGGCAAATATGAGCGACAGTGGCACGGTCACTTTATGGCATTGTAAGAACGTCAAGGTGCTTTCGAAATATGTTTAAACTTTAAATATATAGTAAACAAATGAAAAAATAAATCAGCTTCGCGCTGTATCCCGTATACAGCAGGATGAGCAGAGGGAACCTAGTGTTAAGACACTCTGTTCTCCCTTTTCCGCCTAATTTTTCCAGGCATTGCGTGTTGAGTGGCGGAACTCAACGCCGAGTTTTTGTCATCGTGCCAGAGCTTTTGCCATGGTGCGGAGGCGCCAGAGCGTATGGAGCGAAGCGAAATATTAATAAATAATAATTAATTCCCTCAAATGGGGATCGAATTCACATCCGTCACGTTACAACCATACCCTTGTGGTCCTGCGCCACGACGGCCTCAAAATAAATATATGTATAATAAAGTATACAAGAATGTTTCATGATGTCCACAATTGTTTTTCACATCTTCATCTCATCCGGCTTATCTAGTTCTGAGTAATATTTGATAATTCAGCGATAAAGTTATTAGAGATTACAGAGATAGAAATAACCATTTTTATTTTTTTGTTATAGGTTTTAAGGTTTAATTTTTGGGACAATAAGAAATTGATTATTTCATATAATTCATCGAATATTTTTATGTAAAAAAATAGATTTAAAAAGAACTATATCAATAAAAACATGTCTTTACAATTTCAAAAATGTCTTATTTCCAATGAATTTACAATTTCTTATTTAAGAATAATACTTCTAACACATACTATGTATAAAACAACCGACATAACTCAAGTATCTTCTGCTGAAGAAGAAGATACATAATACTATATTTTTTCTTCTACCGCATATAAAGGATTTTCCAAAAGTCACAAAATTAATTAATTATAATTTAGATAAATGAAGACGCAAGGGCACAAGCGTGTGACTTGCGTGAAACGCGATCAAATGAAGTTATTGAATAATTCGAAATATTTTTTTTAATAATTCCATTTCCTCGCTCTGGTAAGCCATGAACCACTCGACATACCATGTCAAGAAATCGGCGGAAAATGGGGGACGAAAATGTCTTAATAATAAACGGAGTTTCTTAACACTAGGTTCCCAGGTTCCTGTCTATCTACCATGTTATGTGCTAAAAAGAGGTAATAATAAGTTAGCGTACTTTTCTTTATTTAGTGGTAGTCTCAACACCGCCCTACCAGAGAGGGAAATAAAAAAAATGGTTCGATGCCCACGCACCGAAGCAATAGCCGATAACCATTACTCGTCTACGTTGAGACGGTGCGGTGTCCCACTACTCCAAATTAGCCTTAAATTTCTCATTTAGATTTAAGATTATTAATTAGTTTTTAAAGAATAAGTACTTCTAAATTACCGTAGGAGGTCCTGGATTTATCACATAAAAGTTATCATGTAAGTTTTGCTTTATATTGTTAGTACAGCGACATTTCGACTTCTTAGGTTGATTATAATAAATTTTCTTAAAATATCTCGATAATATCAAAACGAGAGGTAGTTTTTTTTTTAGACATTTTTAATTTGTTTGAAAGTTATATTAAATTTAATTTGCGAAGTGAAGTGATTAATTATTTAATTAATTTTCTTAGCAAAATATTTTATAATATATTTTTTAATTGTAATATAACACAAGATATATTACGGCATTGAATTTTGACACTCAATTCGCAATGTCTCGAAAATTAACAGGAAAGTGGGAAACGGAGTGTCTTAGCGCTAATGTAGCGTGAAGTTAATGAAAAATATCTTAAGAATAACAACAGTAGTAAGTATTTTAAATAATATAATAATTCTGTGAATATATAGATAATGTAAATTGATTATTTCGAAAAAATATCAACGCACTACATCATAGTATAGCAATTTAGAAACTTTTCTTTTTTGCCCAACGCTCTAATGAAAAAAATTAAAAAGAAGTTTTTTATATTAAAGTAAGTTAGTTACTCTTTCCTTTCATTATTTTTTCTTTAAGCATTTATAAATTATTCAGTATTATAATTATTATCATTAATTACTCATCTATTTGTAGAAGAAATGTAATTAAATCTTTTTTAAACGATATAAAAATATTTTACATTTCTCCTAACAGTCGGCAAAGTAGGACTTGTACATCTCTTGTGTAATTTTTTTTTGTAAGAAAATAATGAAAAAATGAAGATTTTCGAACAAATTTTTTTGCAAATTCAAGATTCATTGGCTTTATTTAGTTCATTTCATGTCAGTCAATTCTTTAAATCATTAATAGTCATCGCGACGGCTGTCTCTATTTTCGTGAGAACAATACGTAAAGATTTGGTTTTAAATAATTTAAGCAGATATTGTTATAAAGTGTGAGTGACAGGCGTGCGGCTTCCGAATTTTTTTAATAAACAAATGTTTCGCTGTCATTGTGTGTTTGTCTTTGTGCGCGGCCAAACCTGCTGAACTTGACTTTTCAACAACATTCAAATTGCATAAAAATTGTAATGAATCTTGTAGCTCCAGGAATATACATATTTATATTTAGTGTTTACGTCACTAAGTTGCTAATTTTGCATAAACATAATAAGCACTAAAGTTATAATGGCCGAAAATATCTATAGTTAATTGCATTTTACGATATAAAAATGAAAATAAAATCTATATCAAGAAACTCCTATATAATAATTACAGATATTATATTAATATAAATTAAAACAAACTAATAATCCCTCAATAATACGTTCCTGAACAAAAAAACAATAAAAAAAAAAAACAAAAAATATACAAAAATCAACTCACCCATGTTTAAACAGAATAATGATTCACTTCACAATTACAAAAAAAAAAAAAATTGAACGTCCGTTCGAGATGAATCACGTTATATGGCCTACCGGCGGCGTTGCATCGTCACCTGAGTGCAGCGTGTGCGCATGGGCAGGAGCGCTCGTACGCCACCAAGGATGTCGCGTGTCGTCCACAACGGCTTCTATGCGAATGTCGGCTCACTACCGGCTCCTACTGAGGATTCCTTGCATGCTGATAACGATAAGGTCGCCCGATCGCTCATCTCGCGTTATCTAGACGGTGGCCGCGATCAATCTCCTTACGTGACTTCCATTCTAGCCTTCTTTACCCGTTAGTTATGTAAGATCGACGCAAGTTCGGCTTTGTATCTAATTGCTTTAATAAGCTATGTTTGGAGCTGTATTGGTTTTTGATAGGACATTAAAAGTTGCCGTAGCAACTCTGAACTGGTCGCATAGAATACTGGACTTTTGTTGAATGCATATATGACCCATAGCGTGGTAGCCAGAATAAACGGAGAGCTCAACGCTACTGTAGCGTTGAACTCTCCGTTGCGATACGGTACAGAAAGATAAGTTCAACAACATTAATAAAATAATATGAAATAAACAAACAAATAAAATCGTTAGTGTGATTTAGCAGGTATCTCACTAATTATTTTATTTGAATTCTGGAGGCATTGCGTGTTGAGTGGCGGAGCTGAACGCCTTGTGTGAAAGGAGGAATTGAACCTAAAACATGTCACATTTAAAATAATATGCTTGTGCCCATGCGCCATGGCTACCATATATCACCTAATTTTTCACAACCCGCTCACAAGCGGTGATGGTGAAACCGCACTTCATCCTTTAGTCTCAATTTAGCTTTCCATATTTTCCATAGTACCCACGCATTATCAGGGGCCAATCTGGGCAACTACCTGTGGTTACTCAAAGATAGATGCCGCCTAATGCGTCATAGTAAAACATTTTTATATTCTCTAAGAAGCCTTTACGTATTGGACATGACTCCCCATGCAAGCCTTACGAAAGACCAGTTTAATTGTAACCCGAGATCCATAGAAGAAGAGAAACATGTAAAATAATAATAATAAGTAATACTTTATTGCACTAAAAAATTAAAAAATAATTCATAATATTAATTCATAAAAACATAAAAAAGTTGTAATTCAGAAAGGTGCAAAAAGCAATGATCAATTCACAGTTACTTAATATTAATAACAAAATATAATAAATAAACATTATATTTATAAATAAGTTATCTACATTGATATAGGCATAAACAAATTCCTATATAAATACTAATATATATACACGTACATACACATACATAAATACAAATAAAGGAGTTAACAAAATGTCACCCTAAAGATTTAATTTGAGATAGCGCTGCTTAAGACGTCTTTCATATATCCCAACCGATTGGGACCGTCTCACTTCCAGTAGCAGCTCATTCCAGAGTTTTATTGTCTTCTCAGTAAAAGAGTCGCCATAGCATTTTGTGCGGCACAGCGGTATTGCCAGAAAGTTGTTATTACGAGAACGGGGGGTTTGGATTTGGGAGTGTTGAGTGACCGACCTCAGGAACTTGAAACGTTCCTTGTGGTACCCGGATGTAATAGGATGATAAAGGGTGATGTAGAGTTGTGTAAGGGGATGTAAATAGCGAATATGTTTTATTGGCAGCCATTTAACTTGACTACTATACTGTGACACATGGTCGTGTTTTATTAATCCAAAGACAAATCTTATAATCATGTTTTGCAGGCGCAGTTATTATTAAGGGTAAATTATACAAAGTAAACAAAAAAACCAGAGGCCAGTCGTGGCGCAGCGGCACGAGGCTTAACTGTAAAACCGACTGATTGTGGGTTCGATCCTCACTCGAGGAGATGAAATATTTACTTAAATTTATATTTCCATTTCTTCGCTCTGGTGTTGAGGTTAAGCGCGGCGTTGAGTTCTGCCACTCAACACGCTTGCCTCCAGAATTCGGTAGAAAGTGGGGAACGGACTGGCTTAACACAAGGTTCCCTCTGCCTACCCTGATGTGTGCGGGATACAGCGTGAAGCTGATTTTTTTTAAACAAAAAAATACAATTTCGTTTACACAGCAAAAAGTATTCTTCAATTGACCATATTTCTTGATAAGTCTCTTACTTCACAGTCAATTTAAAATGTCTCGGTTTTAATCAAGCAAAGCTATTTCGTCCCAAGGCGACCCCGAGGATTGGGCCGCAAAGCCGCAAACAAACTCTAATGAACAATGGTATAAGACGATTTGCCCCCCTAGGAGCATACTGTTTAATAATTTAGAATCTTATTTGCGTATACAATGATGTTTAAACTGAAGCTTTTTAAAAATAAGAGCCAATAGAAAGGAGAATAGAAGAAGCTTGTGATTTGTATGCCTTTGTAATGTAATAGATTTTTTTTAGATTCACGCTGTATCGCGCACATAGCAGGTCGGTAGAGGGACCCTGATACTCCGTTCCCGTTAAGACACTTTCGTTCCCTACTTTCTGCCGAATTCTCGAAGCATTGCCTATTGAATGGTGGAGCTCAATGAGAATGGAATACACAAACTGTCGTGTTCACAGTCGCTCAGTGTTTGCGCCCTTGCGCCACGACTTACCCCTAATGTAACATATTAATTAAACACATATTAATTATATAAAACACATTAAAATTAAAAAAATATTAATTGTTTATTTTGAATAATGATTTTTTACATAACTTTATTACTTTAAAGGAAATTAAAAATTAACAATTTAAAAAATTTGAAGACAGTCGTGTAGCAAGGGCACAAAATGTGACTGTAAAATGGACTCGGTTTCGAGGCAAAAGCGTGGCATTAAGTTCCGTCACTCATCACACAATGCCTCCAGAATTCGGCAGACAGTGAGGAACGGAGTGTCTTAACACTGGGTTCCCTCTGCCTATTCGGCTGCGTGCGGTATACGAGTACACGCAGAACACGCTGAAGCTGTCTATTTCTAAACAAATTAGCACTAATAATAGTTAGTAGTAAAAGTTTAAAAAAAGATAACACATTTTTATCGTTTCCCAGAACCCAACTCGAGTACTAACAAACGATCAAAAACCACACACACACACACACACAGCACATTCAGCAATGCTCGTACCCCTATCAGCACTAGCCTCGGAATTAACCAACACAAACCTAGCCGACCTTTTGTCATGGGCATTTTTAATAATAAAAATAACTATGCAGAATTAGAAGCGTTCATAATTATAGGGGCTTATGAATTATTCCTAGTTTCTATAGTGATACGAATATTACTTATAAGTGCGAATTTCGCTACGGTATGCGCCTGAACGATTTACGTTGCCTTTAAATATTTTGTTGTACTACTCTTATTTGGCACTTTATATTGAAACCAACAAAATTTATTAAAAAAAGTGCCATCAAAACAGCAAATCTATTTTATGCTTTAATCTGCCTTCATGTAGTGTATTCTAGTATTTTAAAAATGTAAAACATTCAGATAAATATATAAATAATAAAAAAATGTATACAAACATGACTTCCTATTTATTTTTACATCCTTCATTAAAGTAACTCATAATAACTTCCGGTATTTTGTACCCGGTTTGTTTAAATACATATCGCATCTTTAGAATTATAGTGACCTAATCAAAAAAACCATGATTTTGAGTTTTTGTCAGAAATTGACCTTGTTCTCCGCTTTCCGCCGACCTTTGGAGGCCGGCGAGAAAGCGGGTAACAACCAAGTGTCTTAATTCTAAGTTCTCTCTGCCTACCCTGCTGTGTACAGCGTCGTTTTAGGTCAATTTCTGACAAAAGGTCACTATAATTCTAAAGGTGCGATATCAATTCCAATATTAAATTTCCAAAAACAAAAGTAAATTATTTTTTAAACATTTTTAAAGTGTTATTCCACACTTACTGAAGAAAAATACTTATTTAGAAATCGTATAAAAATTTTGAACGTAGCGGGACTCGAACCCGCGCCTCCTGGAGACCGACCAGTATAAGTAAATTAGTAAGTTAGTAATATAAACATAGATATTAGTAGCTTAAACGGTATTTAGGTAACAGAAGAGGTGTATAATAGAAAATGCGTAGTACGGCTACGACACGGCTCAGGGCCGCGCAAGGCTTCTCGTCGGTCAAGTGCGTCTACCTGCCTTGTTTAGAGATATAGGTAGTTAGTCTACAGGAAAAACATTAGCACCTTATCAAGAATAAAGGTATCGATTTTATATTGTAATAAACAATATGTATTTTAAAATTTGTTATATAACTTTTTGTGAAAAAATGTGAATAATAAATTTGTTCAAATCTTCAGTTACTTCTATGATTATAAAATTAAGTTACAGTAGTACTATTGTTTTATAGTAATTATGTCGGAAATTAAAATTTCAATAATATATATATTTTTAATTATAAGTAGTACTAATAAAATTTATGTTTAACAAAAAAAACATTAACTTCAAATAATAAACTAAAATGAAAAAAAAAACTTAACATAAAGGAAAATGTACTTTGATTTTGTTAAACAAAAATAATTAACGAAAAATTTTATAATTTTGAAGTTGACTGTATTTTATTTTGTTTTTAATTATATTTTTATTCAAAATATATAAATATAAATAAATAATTGAGAAATATTCAAAAATGAATCCCAGCCATATTGTAGGATGTTATCTATATCTTATTTCCTTGTCAAATATAAAAGTGCCTATCTATACCTATTTAAGGAAATCTAAACCAGAACCAATGTACAGTTAACATCATGATTAATCAATTTTTATCATGATAGATGCTGTGAACAACATAGAACAAGTCTAGACGATAGTAATTTATGAGATAAAAAGTAAATGTTGAATATATATTTTATACATTACTTAATAAAATTTATTAACCTATAAGAATCAATTCAACTTTTATAACTATCTTAGGAATTAGTAATATTTGCAACGTTATATCAATAAATAAATCAGCTTCACGCTGTATCCCGCACACAGCAGGGTAGGCAGAGGGAACCTAATGTTAAGACACTCCGTTCCCCACTTTCTGCTGAATTCTGAAGGCATTGCGCCGCGTTTAACCTCGACACCAGAGCGAAGAAATGGAAATATAAATCTAAGTAAATATTTCATCTCATCAAGTGGGGATCGAACCCACAACCAGTCGGTTTTACAGTCACACCTCGTGCAGCTGCGCCACGACTAGCAATAAATAATAATTATTCTTGATATTTCTAAATTTTAGAAACAAAATGACTACAGTTATAATTAATCAAAATACCGAATTTCAATCTATCTAAGTAAACGTCGATATCGTTAGATCGTTGAATGGAAACTGTTGCTCAAAGTGCCTATGGAAGCAGGAATATGTTTGTTTGCTTTAATCAATATCTAACAACTGGAATACCACCTTATCCACAATTACAAATAGATAAATAAAATAAAGCTTCACGCTGTTTCCCGCACACAGCAGGGTAGGCAGAGGGAAGCTAGTGTTAAGACACTCCGTTCCCCACTTTCTGCCGAATTCTGGAGGCATTGCGTGTTGAGTGGAAAAACTTAACGCCGCGCTTTGCCTCGACACCAGAGCGAAAAATGGAAATATAAATTTAAGTAAATATTTCATCTCTTCGAGTGGGGATCGAACCTACAACCAGTCGGTTTTACAGTCACATTTTGTGCCGCTGCACCACGACTGGCCTCAAATAAAATAAAGCTTCACGCTGTATCCCACACACAGCATAGTAGGCAGATAGAACATAGTGTCAAGACTCTCCATTCCACACTTTCCAAAGAAATCTCATCATATAATAACAAATAACAAATTCACGCTCCGTATACAACATTAAAACATACGACAGTGCAATAAATTTCGACTCTCATTAGACGACATTTGCATTTGTATGCGAAACGACTGCTGGCGCGTCCTTTGAGATCGGTTTCGACATACCCTGAATTTAACAATCAATGTCCTTAAGGCGTGCGAAATGAAAATAAATCATTCCAAATACACGCGTCGCTGAGAATGCGCTTAACTCCAGCTTATTTTTATTGAGCGAGGTCGTCGTGGCGCAGGGGCACGACGGTGTGACTGGAACGCGACGGTTGTGAGTTCGATCCCCACTCGGATAAATGAATTATTATTTATTAACATTTTCATTTCTTCGCTCTGGCACCAAGGTAAAAGCCCGTCGTTGAGTTCCGCCACTCAATGCACAGTGCCTCGAAAAATGCAGTGGAAAGTGGGGAATTGAGTGTCTTAACACTAGGCCCTCTGCCTAACTTGGTATTTGCAGAATACAGCGAGAAGCTGATTTTTCTTTATTTTTGCGAGTGACATGCTATGAAGTGGAGGTCAAGCAAGTTGTTTGTTGATTGATGATTCACATATCAAAATTGCAAACCAGTTTTTTTTGTACATTTTTACATTTAATAACATTTTTTTATGTAATACAGTTATGAGTTTTGTATATGTACCTATTATGTTTCACTTTCATATTTTTTTAACTCCGCGTTGTATCTGCACAGTGTGGAGTAGACAGAGGAAATTTAGTGATAAGACTCTCCGTTCCTCACTTTTCACCGAGCTCTAGAGGCATTACGTGTTTAGTGGCGGAGCTTAACGCCGCTCTTTGCTAGTTACCAGAACGAGGAAATTAAAGTATTACATATTTCCTCTAGTGGGAATTGCACTTCCACAAACTGTCGCGTTCATATGCATGTGCAACTTCGTCACGACTGGCCTCGTATTTTCATTTATTTTATTGTTAAAAAAATATAATTTTTTATTTATTATGCAAAACAAGTTGCGCTGTGTTACAGTTGAAATCATAGTAGTAGTGGGTTCGATCACCATTCGGAAGAATTAATTAAATAATATTTCCTCGCTCACAATACGGTATAGGTACGGTACATACAATGTTTCGAATTCAGACGATAGTGTAGAACGGATTATCTTTGATACTAGGATCTCTCTGTCAAATTGCGTTACTTAAAAAAGAAGCCTGAAGTTGGCTTGTTTTTTTGTAATAACATTTTAAATGAAACACAAACAAACAACATATCGAAAATTTTATGTGATTAAACATGCTAGGATTAACTTCTATAACTTTTTCTTATTAAATCGAATAGGCAAGCAGATCCCCTTAGACCGATTATCAAACCAATAAGTTACCTCAATCATTTAATCGTCGTTGTCAATATCACCTGTTAGTTTATATAAAGGTGTAAAGAAATTGGTAATAAATATGCCACGTAAACGGAGGGTCGACGTCGATACGACTGGAATAATAAAACCTTAAAGGAAACAAACAGTGCGGACCTCGACCTCTTTGCAGATTACAACATAAAATTCCTCCATATGATAATAATGTCAGTGGTTTAAGTATTTTAATTTAGGCTTTACAGACTAATTGTTTGTAATGTATTTAAAAATATATATAAAATTGTTTATATGTTTATTTTGGTTAGATACGAGTACTATTTAGCTATAATAGAACATTTTTAGCATATTGAAATAAATAAAACTAAATTTCAACTAAATTGTAGCGGTAAGTTTAGGCCGAAACATTTAATTTCCAATAAATTTCTTTAATATTCCTTTATCTTAATTTAATGTTGTACTAACTCAAATATAAAAAAACTTTCATATTCATTCCTCTCCTATGTGTTTGTATATATATTATGCCATCAAAAACATTCTGTAAAAATACCCAAGTCTCGCAGCTCAGTCTTTCTACCGTAAAAAGTTGTGAGATCCATGTAATACCAAGGCGGTTAATCTATTTAGTCTCTACTTAAAAGACCTTCTGTCTTAAGTTATTACATAAGTTATTATCATGCCAATATTAAAAATATTTTACGTTTTAAACAAATAGATCGACTTGGACATCGCATGTAAACACAACCTATCGAAAGACATAATAGACATCATATTCGGAAGGACTCTGGTGAGGAATTCGGTTGCTGGCCCGTCGTGTTGTGTAGTGTGATCAAATCATTGGCGGGGGCACTGCCGTGCCCCCAGATATTTATCTATACACCGCAATAGCACCTTGCAAATCTTCTCTTTATAAAAAGAAGATTCTATATTTCGCAACTATCTGTCATCTCTTACATACATTACAGGCTTATAAGGTCGTAATAACTTAATATATTGTAAGAGAAGGAGGAGGCCCAATAGAAGGTCTTACTTAATATTTACACTTTACTATCAATGTATCTAAAAATCGTTTTATATAACTGTAACTATGTACTAACGATTAAAATAATAAACTATATGTATTTGATACAAAACTAATCAACTTTGTCAACTAGCATTTCTAGAAGAAACGAAAAAGGCTTTTTGATTTTTATTTTCATTTTATTTATTTATATTGTAAAATATATAGGAATAACGTATACCATATAACATCCAAGGCCTTTTGTGGTTCAATATGATATCGAAACTGCGATGCTTTTAAATTTAGGTTTGGTGCGAACCCATCAAGACCATAATTGGCCTTGTAAAGAATAATTGCTTATTGTCTCTATTAACTTCCACAACGTTACAAGTTAACTACCGTTTGTATGTTGCTTCACTTGTATTTAATATAATAACACATACGAAGCTGATTTATTTTTTATTTATTTCAAATTCAAGAGTGGTGTTACGTCTGAATGTAATTTTTAAATATCTGAAAATAATTTAATTCTTGTGCCTTTCATGTTTAATTTATAGTAATTTATATGGTCTTTTCTTGATGAAGAAATAGTAGGTATATCAACAATGGCTCTTTTTTGTTAACATTAATCAGTTCTATGAATTAATTTGAAAAAAGAAAAACATGTAGCTCATCTAATTTACCAAATAATACTAAGTTCGACGAAAGAATAGACTAATTTGTTAATCTTTTTGTATGCCGGAAAAATATTAAAGATAATAAAATATTTGTTATTAAAAATACTTTCAAGATTTGCTATTTACTATGTTATTTACTACTAAAATTATTTACAGCAAGGCACAATACATCGACATCGGACTTACCGAGGGTTCCGTAGTCGAAATTAATTAAATATATAAAGTCGAAAAATTCGCGGTCTCGAGTTTTCATCTGAAATTCAAGCCTAAAGGCTATTATTTTTTAGGATTTAAACACAAATGAGAATTTTCAGATTTTTCCTTAGAATTAATTGTAGATGCTAGCTGCCAAATTTCATCCGGAAGTATCCTATGATTTTAATTCCTTTCGATATGTCGAAATGCGTGTTTTTTGTAATATAAACGGCTATATCTTTTTTTTAAACAAATATTATAATATTTTATTTTCAGGAAATCATGGGGACACAGATCTGAGTGTAACTATATAGTTTGAATTTCAACTTGATATCTCCAAGAGTTCCTGAGATAAAGGTAAGGCTCTTGACAGACAGACAGATAGACAGATGGACAGACGGACAACAATGTGATCTTATAAGGGTTTTATTTTTCCTTAAAAGGTATGGTAGAAGGTATGGTAAAACCAGATTCACGCATTTATGGTAAAACCAGATTTTCGCTATAGTACACCAGGGTAGACAGAGATGACTTAGTGCTAAGACACTCCGTTTCCCATGTTTCATTCAATTTCCGAAATATGATGCGTTAAGAGGGGAACTCAACGCTTTGCATTGTCCACCAAAGCGGGTCTACATATTACTACAAAAACATAAGTAAAGACATGTAAGCCTTTTTATATAGACATTTGTATCCAGATTAAAACCAGCTGGCGTGTTAATATCAATTACTTAATAATTTCTACACTGTCGGTAATGTGACACTCGCGTCGTATACGGAAGGATATCAAGAACATCGACAAACATAATGACTTGGTTCAACGTAAATGGTGATATAATACATATTTTTAAGTAGCTTGTTGTGCACTTCCTTTGGGAAGAAAGTGTTTCCGTATTCTATTTAATATGTTCTTTATATTTTAGTAATAAGTGTATACATATGTAATATGTATATTGTTAGAAATCGAAAGCGGTTAACGTTTTTAAAAAAATATGATAAAAACACACATAGTCTATATGTTTCTAAACTATTTGGAAAGGGATACTGTGTAATTGCAATAAGTGATATCTGTCACCATAATAACAATACTTCACATGAGTTTCCTTCCAATAAGGGCCGTTGCCTACAAGCAACTACCCCCGATTGACACAATTCCACTTCTTTTATAATCTTTTTCACCAATATACCCTCTTTTACACGAGTTCGTTAACAATATATTATTTAAAATTTAACTTAACTTAACTTCACTCTATATCCCTAGCGGGGTAGTCAGTTAGAATGGAGTGTTTAACGCTACGGTCTCGACATGCATGCTCTCCGGGTCTCTCGTGTTTTTTACGTAACCTTCCTCCAGTATCCTTGATACTGAGTTTTCAAAGATCAACGAAGGACTCCCCTATCTCTCTTACCGCTCACTCTTCGATCATAAATCTTTTTTAGCCATTCTTTCATCACTCATTCATTCGACGAGCCCAAACCAGCTGAGCACGTTCTTCTTCATTCTCACCGTGGTATCCTCGCTAGTACCTGCCTTTCTGTGTATATCTTCATTACGGATTCGATCAGCTAAATTGACTCGGCATACCCCATGAAGAGTAATAGGATATTCAGATAGAGAGAGAGATTAGATATTTCCGTTATCTACTTTCTGCCGAACTCTGGAGGCATTGCGTGTTAAGTAGCGCAACTCTACGCCACGCTCTTTCTCGTTACCAGAGCGAGGAAATTAAAATATTAAATATTTCATTTCCTCGAGTAAGTATCGAACCCACAACCTTTCGCAATTATAGTCGAAATGTCTCGTTTACACGTAATGGTTTGCATACATTTTTTTAATCTCTGCACGCAGTCTCGCGGACGAATTTGGGCGAAAAGCATAAAACATAATATTTTGATTTGTAACGGTTATGTTTGGTTATTTGATACTCAAAGGCTAACTTAACTATTTATATTTAATCTTTAAGGAGATATAGTTGTATGACTATTTGTCATTCTTTTCACATAAACGCAAATTAACATATAGAACCCATTTTAAATGAGAACTTATTATGTAGAACCCAAATTGAAATTGGCATTGAAACTTAGAGGAAAGTGTACGGAAATAAAATATATTGATATTTTCGTATTCTATCCTATATTCGTATGTACTTCCTTTATAATTGTATATTTTACGAGTTGCACCTCGTCCCACCAAATTGAAGATGTTTAGGAAAAAAATAATAAAGATTTTGTCAAGGATTAATACTTGGCAGTAGAATATACAAGTGATTTCTTATTATTTTTGTGATTCTGAATTACGAAGACTTGATAAATAAATTACTATTACGTTAAAATTCACATAAAATAATTAAAAGTCAAAATTTTTATAAAAAAATAAGTTCCAACGTTTATACAAGAGTTAAAGAGTGTGATTATTCAACAACTTCCTATATAGTTTTGTATTGTTTTATAATAATTAATTACATTTTATTTATTTATTTTGATTCACGATTCATTGATAATTACATTAAAAAAATCATCAAAAAAATCACTTAACAGTTTTCTTAGTTTTCTCTTTTCGTATAACTAAATGCAATACCTTTTAAGGTAAAAAATTCTTTTACTCTTTCATTGCGTATACAATTATTTCAGGTAGCCGTCATTTTTATACTAGATTTATCTATCGTCGTTCAAATGTAAAAGAAAATCAAATAAATCAGCTTCACGTTGTATCCCTGTTGTCTGTAGACAGAGGGGCCTAGTGTTAAGACACTCCGTTCTCCACTTTCACTGCATGCACTGGAAGCATGGCGTGTTGAGTGACACCAGAGCGAAGAAATGAAAATATAATTGTAAATAAATATTTTATTTCCTCGAGTGGGGGTCGAACCCACAACCAGTCACGTTTTGTGCCGCTGCACCACGACTGACCTCCTGGTCATTCAAATGTATTTTTTTTTTAATACCACTATCGGTAAAATAATTCCATTCCTGAAATGGAAAACGGCCAAAGCACCTTGTCTTTTACTTATATAAATATATCTTTCATTACGTAAAAGAAAAGTAAGCGTGTGACGTACAATGTATGTATGTACATGTTTCAGTTTAGCCGTGTCTGATGAAGCCCCGCGACCTATCGATCCTATTAACACACGCTTAGCTACTTTTAAAGTCCTCTATCAATAACACAATATACATATAAAAAAGATATAGATATAGGTATATATATTATATTAACAGAAACATAAAATATACGAGGCCGTAGTGGAGTAGGTACAGTGGGGTGTGACTATAACGAGACGGCTGTGAGTTCGATCCTCATTCGGGGGAATGAATTATTAATTATCAATATCTTCGTATCTTCGCTCTAGTGTCCAGGCAAAGCACGGCGTTGAGTTCCGCGACTCAACACTCAAGAAGTGCCGTCTAGACTAGATTTCTTCTGCCTACCCTGCTACGTTGCTACATGCGGGATTTTTTTATTGTAAAACATATGAAATCGAAACCATAATCTCGTCGTATAACTTCAGTTAACTTTTGTATAAGCTATACAAATACGTATAAATTAAATTTACTAAAATAATCAATTTTCGATAAGAATCCATACAAAACAGGAAATACATTATCATTCCACACTTACATCTCATATCAAATAATGTCATATGGTTCTAACATGTATAAAGTTCTGTTTGTTTGATTTAGCACCAACAATTCAAATTTGTGACGGCGTCTTAGAACTTTATTTACCGATTTTACAACTATGTTTTGATGCAGATATAAATAGCGTAATGTTATTGAATTTCACAAAGTTGCGATAGTGCATCAAGAAGCTGTTTGTGAAGCTATTATGTTTATTAAAGGCGACATGTATCTAGACGTATCCGGTCTTTATGCATCATTTTACGTCAAAGGCAGTACTGATGGCACTTTATTACTATTATTTTAATCTTATTATGACATAACAATTCATAATTTACTTTTTAATAACAAGTTCAAAATCTGGCATTTTATCTGATTTGGGAAAAAACTAACAAGAAAATTTCTCTGCAACTTCTTACTACTCGGCTTAGTAGATAGTCGAATATTCGGTTAGCAGAATACAATTTTTTTTTCAATTCAGTGTAAGATTCATAATATATAGATAAAAAAAATCACAAAATCAGCTTCACGCTGTATATAGATGACATGACATAATTCAGCATTTCCTAAAAAATATTAGTGACATTGCTACACGGATTTTCCAGGAAATATATAATTACCTGGAACGAGATAACACAGGACAGACAGGTAGACAAGCTTATCATATAGAGTAATCCCAGTCATAAAAATATGCTCTCCTTCACGTCAGACAGTCGGATAAAAATGACTCAAATGAACAAGAGAAAAATAAACAGAGAAAGAGAGAGAGAAAGATCGTGTCGGTAATATTAAAAGATTGGAAAGATGAACGTATGAATACGTCATAATCTTTCAAATCTATGTATCCAAGCACTGATTGTACTATGAAAATTTTCTGATATTTTTTAAGAATAAACAATGCATAATCTAAATATTGAGGAACTTATAACGCTGATAAGAACTCTCTCTGTTATCACTGTAGTCGAGATGTCGCCTGTCAGCGGTTGATTGATTGGCGAGGCCGCCTACGAGGAGCTATGGAATTGTTCACATTCGAGACCAAGGTTGTGGAGACCGTGAAAACATCAAATTAGTAGTTCAACAAAGCTTAATCTGTTAGCAAAATTAAAAAATAGGAAATTTTAAATCAGTACTTCTGTAGTTGGATATTGTTGTAACGGTTTAGAAAGAATATGTGGTTAAAATTAAATATAGCGCTGTGTCTCTACACAGCGCTATATTATGGCTCTAATATTTTTTGTAAAGGACGTCAGAAATAGGGTTTACCAAGTAAAAATATCTTAACCTTTTCTTAATTTAGTTTATATTGAAAAAAAACCCACCGTCAGAGAATATAATAATCTAAGATAACATTTGAAATTGATGAATGGATGAGCTTGCGGTATATTAGTGAAATATAAAGATTTTGTGCTAAGGTTGACTATAGTACATGTCATTTCACAAACAATATAGGTAACTTCGTCGTAGATATCTTCTTAAGAAAACAAGTTTTAAGTAATATTTTATTTACGTTTTATATAAGTAAATCATATTTGGATAACAAATTTAAGTATAACGATGAACAAACACAAATAGCGCCAAAAATAAGATTCAGCCAAACTAATTATCATTTGAGACAAATGTCTTTTGAAATGCGAATTTGAATTTTATGTTTCCTAATCAATCAGGAGTAAGTATTCCTTTTCACGGCTTAATTATATAACGACACAAAGAGATTTAAATGAGTCTACGGAGTCAGTGTTTTTGTCTTGTCACGAGGGGTGGCTGTAGGTAGTTGATTCGTGTCGAATGCAGCCTTGTAGACTATCAACTATTGTAATTAATACAATTCAAATTTAAACAATACATCTTCATGCAAATAGCGCCGTGTAATTTATAAATGGTAAATAATATGAGTAACACAGAAAAGCGGTAGTTGCAAGAAGGCTTTCTGTAAGCATTTATTGTTTGCACCGTGCACGCGTTTCTTCTAGATGCAGTTATTAATATCGTATTGTAATAATTAATAATATAATTAACACTTACGTATTAATCTGTGTAGCAATCCGTTGATATAACTCAGAATAAACATAACACCGTTTATAAGTTCGAAGATTACACATTTTACACAATTTTAGAGTAAAGCAGGGAATAGCCACTGAGATGTTTAATTTTGTTTATTAAAAAAATACAAATCATTGTAATAAATAAAATAAGGAAAAATATAAAACAATACATATAAAATGACATATTGATAAGGTTTATCTATGACTACAAAATGATAGACAATCGATATAAAAACCTTCTTGTCTTAAATTGAACTATAGATTGGGCGGTTATGTTTGATTCGTCAAACATAAACGCTCTTTTGTAGGTAATTGGTATTTTTTTATGCTGATGCTGATGCTAAGCGATCATCGTCGCCCACGACACCGTGCAACTCCAGAGGAGCTACAGGTGCATTGCCGGCCTTTAAAGTGGGTTGGGCGCCGGAGCCCGGCATTACCTGATACGAAACGTAGTGGCCTAAAGCCACTACTTAACGCCGGTCTTAAACGCCGGGAGTGGTCATGATACCGTCGAGTCTGACCATGCGTGTTGCCATTGCTGGCGACGTGACTACCCTTATGACACCACCAGTACTAGGATGATCCTATTCTAGGCCTGGATCACACGGAAAAAATAATAGGTAATAGCCATCAATATTTTAAGCATTAACAAACCTTTAAAAAATAAAATAAGGATTGCTGAAATCTGAATTCGCTTTTATCATTAAATTATAAAACGACATTAATCTAACATGACGTTACATGTAACAGAATAACAAGATTATTCAAATATGCTGATATGCATATCGTCTGTCAAAATTGATTAAATCTCGAAATGTTACTTTATATAGGGATTTGAAGTCTCGTAGTGGCTGAACCGGATATGATTTTATATACATAAAAATGGAAATTAAAAAAGTAAAAAATATACACACCTAGTCCTATAACTTTCCGGGTAAATTAATTCTTAAAAAAAATCGGCCAAATGCTACTTGGACACGCATACGGAAGTTTCCGTACTAATTCAGGATTGTATGCCAACGGGAAGTACAATTTGAAGTTGACAAACTTAAGTTTGCGGACGTATGCACTCATTTTATATGAAATTAAGTACAATTTTAAATTTGTAATTATTTTTTTCTATGAAATATCTATGAATTATCATTTTACAGGTTTTGATTACGTGGCGAATGTCATACAATTTTCATGCAGCATAAAAAGCATAAGCGCTTGTATCTTTTCATTATGTTTACTTGGAAGCTTGATTTTTTCTGTGTCCCAAGGGACTGCAGACTTGATATTTGATAGTAATTTTATATTAATACATCTACGCGATCTACTTTTGAGATACGGAACCCTGAACAACTGTCAATATTCTACTTATGTGCAAAAATAATAAGTTTATAATGCAATTTTGTAAGTTGTAAAAATAAGCAAACGATTCGAACCCAAACATATAGTAAGCATACATACAACAACTGTTCAAGATGGTATTATCTTTTAATTATCCAACTAAAGAAATCTTATTTGTTTTCTAAAAGAATTAGCATAAGCAAAAAGAATCGGCAATAGAATGTAAAACACGAATAAAACGTCAATAAAGAGTTTCACTATGTCTTCATTTGGCTTTCCTTTACAGTACGCGTGGGCAGGGCAAGGCGTATAACAAAGAAGGCAATAACTGAAATAAACTGATTGTTTATATAGGAGAAAACAATCTCTCACCCCCTGGGATGCAATAAGTGTAATCCGCGATAACAAAGATGTTGCGGTCACTTGAAGCGTCTACAGATTATTTATGAAGTAAGTAAAATTTGTGAAAAAATATTTATTATTACAAAAGTAAAAATACATTTATAGATTTATATAGAAGATGTATCGATTTTGCTGCAGCTATTTTACTTCCCGTACTGTACACGAAATGAAAATCAGTATTGTAGAGAACATGTATTGTATACAAATAAAGGAAAAATCCAAAAAAATAATATTATAGGTATTTCATAGAAAAAAAATCATTACAAACATATATATTTGTAGTTTATTTCATACAAAATGAGTACATATGCCCGCAGATTTAAGTTTGTCAATTTTTATAAGTAGGTACTACCCGTTGACCAGAAATTGGTATGGAAGCCGACTGACTTTGGCGAGTACGACTCGCACTTAACCGATTTTTTTTACAAGTAGCATAATTTGTTTTTGAATATTATATAACACCTAATAATAATACTTTCGTACCCCACTTTCGAAGAAATGATAGAAATGAAAATAAAATTTTTAATAAATATTTCATTTCCTCGAGTGAGGATCGAACCCACAACCGTCGCATTACAGTCACACTCTTATACCCCTGGGCCACGACAGCTTCAATGGTGGGGAACGGGGAACGGGTTCCCTCTGCCTGCTATGTGCGGGATACAGCGTGAAGCTGATAAAAAAATAAATAATACCTAAATGAAAGACGTATTGCACGATACGCAAGGTTTTTACAGTTTAATAGTTGATTGACATATAAACCACACCCATGTCCAAAATGTACTTCAGCGGTAAGATAAAAGACAATAGAGTTCTTGAAACAACACTTTGTGATTGTTTTGTTTGTTTGTTTGTTTGTTTATTTTTCTTGTTTATAATTGAGTTGATAGTTATAGAAAAAATGGAAAAGATATGTTATTTATTTTTGATATTCTTTTATTAATTATGTAGTCTAAATGTTATATCGGTTTTTATCAGCTACACACTGTATCCCGCACACAGTAGGGTAGGCAGAGGGAACCTAGTGTTAAGACACTCCGTTCCCCACTTTCTGCCGAATTCTGGAGGTATTGGTTGAGTGGCAGAACTGAACTCCGCGCTTTGCCTTGAAGAAATGAAAATATAAATGTAAATAAATATTTCATCTCCTCGAGTTGGGATCGAACCCACAATCAGTCGACTTTGCAGGCACACGTTGTGCTCCTGCGCCACGACTGGCCTCAAATCTTTTTTTTTGGTTTAATAATTATGATAGTAGCATAGTGGTGCAGTGTCTGACTGTAAACGTGGTGGCTGTAGGCTTGCTTCCACACTCAGAGGAGCGAATGATTTATATTTATCGGAAACTGAAGTACCTAGTGTTGACATTATGATATCTTTGTCTACTGTATCCCGCTCACAGCAGAATAGGCAGAGAGCACCTATTGTTTAGGCATTACGTTCCCATTTTTCTTTTTGTTCTGTAGGCATTTCGTGAATTGGCGGAACTCAACGCCACGCTAATAAGCAATTAAACGTAAATAAAAAAAAAATAACAAAATATGGTAAATAAACATTACATTTAGAATACAGTCACCATGATAAAGAAAACAATACAGTATGGATTAGATTAAATGAATTGCACTTGTGAAAGATTATTTTATGATCATTTGTCCCTTAGAATGGTATGGGCTCTTTAGATTAGATGTACTATTGATCTTTTAAAGGCATATAATCTTCACTTCACGTTTCATGAGTTACTATGTAGAGATGCGTTTTAATAAAAAAAACCTTCTTAAAATTATTATTCTGTATTATAGGTACTTTAATAATTATGCGTGCTTCTTGGAAACGTAATGCCAGACTTATTTAATAAGTATAAAACATTTTATCGAGTAAAATATGGACCTACAAGAAGTTACAAGATATTACTTTTTTAGAAAACGTATAAAAATTTAAAAGAAGCGGGATTTGAACCTAAAGTTTGATCTCATTTTTTATATGTTTCCTAAAACATATTTCTCTTTTCTAAATGTGGAATATAACTTTAAAAATCTTACAAACATTATAAGTATTCTTATAAGAAAAGAAAGCACAAAAAAAATTGAATTGCTATAAAGTGGCATTTCCAGTTGGTTTTATAAAATGTATGGGCGGCAGGGCGGGCGGCCGTGACGGAGGGCGGCGCGCGCGCTTCAGTCTCCTTCCGCCATGCGAACCAGAACAGTCTAACTGTTGACTACTGGACTAACAACTTCTCTCATTACACATTTCCTTCTGACAATATGAAAAAAATTGTTAAGTTCCAGTAGAGTTTAAGTGTTTTTTTAACGAGATATCATTAAGTTTTGTAAACTTTTTAAATTGCGTTGCAATTGCTTTTTTATCATTATTTAAAATTTAATTAACAAATGTGATCGTTATGTCGTTAAATACTAAGAAATAATAATAAGTAATTACATTAAAATATAGTCAGAGTATCGTCAAATTTATTTAATATAGACATAATGTTGAGCGTGTAATTGTGATAGTAATAAATATTTTCGTTTCATTGAAATGGCTGATAAATTAAATGAATATCAAGGTGTAACTGGTAGATTGCACTCTACGAGGGATAAGTGCAAGGAGAGATGGGCTCAATGGAAAGAGGAACATCCCCAAGGAGTACGGGAAGCTGTGAGGGAAGCCCTTTTGGCCATACCCTCGTCTGATGATGCACCTGAACGCGTTGTTCGCGAGGGCCAGTATAGCGATCTATTCAGGTAAGTAATAAGTAATTAATTTTTAAGTTTATATGATTTTCATGTATAAAAAGTGTAAAACATAACCTATAAAATGTTGTACGTTTTTCAAACAGGAGAAAAAATCGACTAGAATTAATGAGAATCTCAGCGGCTGTAATGGGTATTGAGTTTTCATATGCTGGAGAAACTGCATTTGTTTCTCCGACTCTTCTTCAAATTGGAGTTCCTCATCAACAGATGACCCTTGTGTGGGCTCTCTCTCCACTTATAGGTTTCTTCATGACCCCGTTACTGGGTTCTTTGAGCGACAGATGTCCATCAAAATATGGAAGACGAAGGCCATTTATCGTGCTAATGTCGATTGGTGTATTTTTAGGTAAGTTTCTGGCAAACAATATATGTTCCTTTTATTTTAATAAAATAATTTTATTTACTAATCTATGTTTTTAGGATTAATACTAGTTCCGAATGGGGAAGACTTAGGATATGCAATGGGCGACGTGGGGACCGTTAACAGAACCACGGTTCCATCCGCTTTAGGTCCTAGAAGTTCAGCTTTAGATGTTCAGGGAAACAACCATCATCCTTGGGGGGTATTTTTCACTGTATTGGGAACAGTTCTTTTAGATTTCGATGCTGATGCCTGTCAGAGTCCTGCTAGAGCGTATCTCCTGGATGTGACGGTTCCAGGTCAGTCATATATTTTGCCTTTCAACTTATATGTATAGTGTAGATTCTGCGATAGCCTACTTTTACTATATACCTACTAACCTACTGCTTTGATAAATTCAATACAAACATATATGTACGTAACTATCTTCATATATAGAATGATATTATTATCGTAATCGTAGTAGCTATAATAATTGTTACTAGTTCGTGTACTAAAATAGACCACTTATAATTTACCAAGAAGTCGTTTACATCGTGATTATATCATGGATATAATGTGCAGATTAACTATCAAAATTTATGCTTAAAATAAAATAAATCAGCTTCACGCTGCTTTCTATATACGGCAGAGTAGCCAGAGGGAATCTAGTGTTAAGACACTGTGACTTTACGTCGAATTTTTCGTGGCATTGAATGTTGAGTGGCGGAACTCAACGCTGGGCTTTTACCTTGGTGCCAGAGCGAAGATATTAAAAATATGGTGTTTGTTCAACTTCACACTGTATCTCGTTTATATCAGAGTAGGTAGAGGGAACCTAGTGTGAGGGAACACTAGGGAACATTCCGTGCAAAGTATTGTATATGTGTTTGTTGTTTTATTTAAAAATCAAAGTTGAGTGACCGTTTTTGATTTTACAAAACATATCTGAAGG